>JAQIXJ010000261.1:0-42763 GCA_034700185.1 Phthiracarus laevigatus
GTTTGTGGCCGAATGCAGTCGCGATGACGCAAAACAATTACTGGATGGCAAACCAGACGGAACATTCCTTATTAGAAATAGTACGCTATCGAAGTTTGCACTCTCTATTGTTTCTGGTGGTAAAGTGTGTCATTGTCTCATTTATAATACAGATCGCGGCTATGGTTTCGCCGAACCATTCAATATTTACCCATCACTCGTTAGTTTAGTTCTCCATTACGCGCAAAACTCGTTAGAAGAGCACAATAATTCATTGAGTACAACATTAGCTTATCCTGTTTTTGCAAATTGTGTAAAAAATGGCCTTTGAATTGAAGTAAACACTATATCACTTTATTATTATTACTATTATTATTAATTATGTAATTTTACTGTAAAATACGTTATTTTATTATAGTTACGAATATTTAATATTTTAGGCATTATGTTTAAAAATATTTATAAAATAAATTACTATTTAAATATTTATGCTAACTATTACTTTCATAATTTAAGTTTTGAACGAAAAGTTTTTTTTTAATATATGGGTTTTTATTGTGTTACTGTATTTATATATTGGTTAGGTTTTCATAGCAAATTTAAGACGAAATTAATTATCTTGGTTTATTTAATTTAATGCCGCTTAACTTAAATTTCAAATATAGAGAAACATATACACGAAAAATGACTGTCCTTAACATGACTTAGAAAATGGGCGAAAATATATTCTTTATGCATGCAAACAGTAGCAGATTGTCCAGAATAAACCAGTTTGGGCACAGGTTATTATTCCATCAATGTTAATCGAATAGATTATATAAGCGTATGCACATCCGTAGTGTAGGGACATCTCGTACTATAAATTTGAACAACAAAAATAATTAGAAAAACCACCAGATACTCGAAATCAGTTACTAACTATTGATTATAATTTTAAATATGTTTTAAATGTTCAAATAATTATAAAGTCAAGCGTCGGTTTAAATCTAAATAACCTTAACCTTAACTCGTTTAAAAGTTTAACTTTATAACCGGAATAATAATAACACTTCGCTGTTTAATTCGTGTTAACCAAGTTTACGTATATTTTTGGTTTTCAAAAATAAATCTTTGAATTTAAGTACTTTAGAATCACTATAAATATTATTTTACTCGCATTTGTCAACATATCAAAGCATTATTCATAGTTTCTAAATGAAATTTAATAAAATTTGTAATATTTATAGTAAAATACATATGTTTTATGAATAATATTTTCCAAATCAAGTCACAAACTTAGTTTATTTTGTAGCTTTAACTGTTTAAAAGGATTTATCTTTAACTTTAAAATAAGTTAACCGGTTGATATGTTTTACATTATATCGCGTCGTATAAACTATTTTATGATTTCCTTATTTTAAATTAAAAGAATCCATCAATTTATTATTTTGGAATTAATCAACGATCGAATAAAATTAAAATTAAAATTGTTGTAATTTAAATTAAAAACGAGTTTATAAACATAGTAAGACCCAAATTAGTGAAATTTAAGTATATTTATTAATCGAATGGAACGACTTTTGAAATTTTTAATTAATTGACGGAATAGTCCGTCAATACTAATAAATTATTTATTTTGCTACCGAAAAATCAATCGTTAATTTCTAACGAATCAGAAATTGACATTATCTAATTCCGTAAATTAAATGGTCTCAGCCTAAACCTGTAAACTTGGCTTTGACTATTGGCGTTATTTAAAATTTAAAACATTTATAATTTAAGTTGTATGCAAATAAATATAGTTGGTTATATTAAAATTCTGCAAATCATCATTATGCAACTTAAGCAATAACTAAAAAACATTCATTTTAGAGCCTAAGAAACCTAAGCTAAGGTCAATACCTAAGCGTTTTAAGCCTTACCCTACAAAAAATCTAGATTTAGGTCTATTTAAATTCTAATCACTAAAGAATATTTAAAAGCTGATGTAGGGTTGGTGAATTTTTTAGTGAATTAATAATTTTTAGTGAATAATCGGCTGATGATTTTTTTATTGTAAATATAATTTAAACGCTAACAATAAAGCAAAGATTTAATACTAATCTATTATAGCATTATTTATGTTAAAATTTTAAAATAATAAAATTCTATCAAAATAAACAGGTCTAATATACTGTATACTCTCAAAAATTACATTTAAGTTTTACTAAATTTTTCTAAAGAGCTCGCCTCTGGCCTTAATTCCTGCGCTACGGAATATATGGGTGAACGCGCGTGAACTTTCATTAAAGTGATCACAAAAATTCTATGCCAGGCAATTTACCAATCTTTATTAATTATTTTAAAGTAACAATGCTTTTAAAACTTAAACAGCAACAATACGTCTGTGTTAAGTTACAACAACTGTAAATTAGAAATATCTGAACCAATCAGTTTGGCCCAACGTAAAGAAGAAATTACGAAAATATGAAAGTAAAAAAACACTTATATCGACACTAGTATTAATATTAAAAATATTAAATTTTTATAGTAAAATAAAAGTTAAATAAAATTATATTTTCTTGATAAAAAAATTGAATATGACTGATCGTATTAGAATGTTTAGATTAGCAATCGAAGCAAAATTGTTATGCAGTTTTATGATTTTTTAATGTTCATCGGTATCAACCCTTTTGTAAGCTTTTAGAAGCTTACAATTTTTTGTGCCGATTGATTTTATAGATTATCGATTATAAATAATGTAAAGAAGTAGAAATTCTAGAAAAAGAAAAATAAGTTTAATAAAACAATATTAGTTTTATATTTCTACAGATTTTGATTTTCCGTTTAGATTTCAAATATGTTGGTTTAAAGTCGAAAATGAGAATGAAAAAAAGTTTATAATCTGTCGGAAGTATGGCAATAAAATTATACAGTTGATTGCCCTATTTTATTGATCAAAATCAATGATCAATTGGTATGTATTTTATTATCTTACGTAACATTTTATCTTTTTATTTTTTACTCCTTTATGCGATACGTCATCCAAACTTCTCACCAATTTTGTCATATTAAGTAACACAATGCATTTTATTGTAATGTGTTTTATTAAAACCTGTATTAACTTATTATCACATTACTGGATAAACGAGACGTTGAGTCTAAAGAACTAAGGCTGGATCAGCTTAACTTCTAAGCCACAAACCCAATCCTCAAACAATATGTAAAAGTTTTTTAATAAATTTTATAATACGTTCTTTAAATATACCTTATAATTTGATTTAACACGTGGTTTAAAATTCATATTTTAGATTTTATTAGCTTCAGACGCATATTTAAGCAGATAGTCATTGGAGGTTTTAATTTTGACGTGATAATCAAAGTCACACAAAGTTTATGGAAATTTTAGGAAAACTTGCAATCAATCAATCGATGAAGAGAATTTAAAGTTTTTGATACTCAACAGAATATCTTCAATTTAAACTTATTTAAATAAAAATATTTAAAAATTTTTATTTGTTTTTTGAATTTGATAAGGCATAGAATATTAATTAACAATTACCAGCCATAATGTTTGGTCTATGGAGTTGACACGCATTAACTCTAATATGGGCTAAAAATTTATATTTCAAATATTACGATAATTTTCGCATTAAACTAATTTTGTTTTCCCAAAATAAGAAATTAATCTTTGCGGTTGATTAAAATATTACCTTACCTTACCTTACATTTATTTAATTAGATCTAAGAATTTAACGAAATAAATCTAAACTGTTGAAATTTAATATATATTTATTTTAGTTTTATTTAAAATTTATGTGTTTCAAATCAAGTTTCTTATTTAGTGCTCTCGATTTAGCTAAAGGCACTCAGACTGAGGTTTTTAAAATATATGCTCTTTTTTAATTAATTCATCGGCAAACAAAAGTGAATTCCATCGAATTGCGTAGTGTTTCAACTAGAATGCAGTTTTCGTAACGATTTTCGTTTTTTAATTTTATATTTTAAAAAACTTAATACTATTTTAGTGCCAGTTCTTATCGGTCTTGTTTTATTTTAACTTTAGTTTTTAAAAAATTTCATTTCTACTTTCTTTTTTCATTTTTATTACTCAATAGATTAGCTTTTGATAATTTTTCGAAAAGTCCATTAAGTTAAGAATAATATTATCCATTCAAAATAATATTAGTTTGTAAAACCCTTTACAGATTACAACTGTTTTATGGCAATCAAAACTTTTTATTGTTTAATCATTTATTAATAAAAATTATTATTAACGTATATTGACTTCAATAATTTTTGTATAATGTTATATAAAGCAATACAGTAAATATAGCGATAAATTTCCGTTTATAATTTAAAGCTTACTTTTAAAAACCATTTTTTTTAAATTTCGTTACACGAAAAATAAATAATAAAACAACCATTATTTAGTTAGACAACTTATCGATTAAACTTAAATTTAAAAAACATTTTTTTGACAAATATTTCATGACATATATCAAGTTCTGGTTTTTCGTTTAAACAAAAAAAAATATGAAAAGTTTTCAAAGTTTCAAAAAATAAATAAAGTTGATCGTGGTTTTGATATAAGAATTCGAATCAGAAACTAAGACATTTATATCATTTATATTAATTAATCACGATTAAATTTCATCTGACAATCTTTTTGTTTTTTGCTATCAAATCAATCCAAGTCGTGATAGAGTCTGATGCCATCAGTATTAACAACTTATGTATATTATGGTATTTTGAATATAAACAAAATTAACATAAATTTATTTAAATTGTTCACCTGAAAAAAATTCATCGTTAATTTTATAAAGAAAATATAAACCTTTTAATTTAATTCCCATGTAAATGCTTCGCTACCTCTTAATCAGTTCAAGAATTTTAAAATAATTACCCCAAACTCAAGTTCACTATTCTTTAGTTTGTTCCTATGGATAATCAATTTAGATTTCCAAACATTTACTAAAAGGTTGTTGTTTTGCGACAAGAAAGTATTCTAATTTAATTTTTTATTGCTCTTTAACATTTACCATTACTGTAATATTATTTAGGTGGATAATTAAATAATATTCAAAAATTATAATGATTAGAATGAGTTGAAAAATTCCAGTAATTTATTGTAAAAAATTAAAGACTAAAACAATATTTAAAAAAATATGTTTCCGAAATAAAACAAAAATAAATTACATTATGGACGAAAATTGGTGTAAAAATGTCATAAATAGTAAAAATAAAGACTCGCTTAATAGTCTTAGACTTTTTAGCTCACTTTCATTCAAAAAAATCGAGTTTATGGATTTGACCATGTAAATCTGTGTCTTTATGTTCGCAGTTATAAATTAATAAAAAGGTTTCGTTGATTTTTTATTGTTATATAGGGATTTGATTTTATAAAATAATATATTTGGCACATAAGTGAGCATTAACCTAACAAAAGTGAGCTATCTATGAATGTGTTGTTCTTGTTTTGAATTGTTTAACGATTTCAAACAAAAGAGACAATTATTTTCTAAATTGTTTAAAACGCAAATGGAAAGTGTTGCTATAAATATCACTTAGTCGTTAGGCGAAAGAACAATTCTAAAATTCCAGTTTTAAATGGCAACATAAATATTTTGGATCATTTTCGAAACTCATTATAGTTTATTATGGTCCAAAAAAGGTTTCTATAGTTTTTTAGGTTTGTTTAAAGTATCACACTTTTACCATTTTAGTTTTTATATTTGTCGGGAAACTTTGTTTTTAATTTTGCTTTAAAAGCTCAAGAATGAACAAAATAAGCTATGTTTTGTGGTACGTTAGTTACGTAATAGGTTAGAGCATACGTGTTTGAAGAAATCCGAGCATGAGATTAATTGAATTATATTTTTATAGTGAATGCTGATGATAGTTTATAATCTGGTGAGAGAAAATGTTTATCAAAAAAATGTCAGCTAGATTTTAAACTGAAGTAGATTATGCGAATGGGTTAGATAGTTATCTTAATACATATAAAGGTTAGAATCTTGTTTTATCGAGGTTTTTAATAAAAAGCATAAAGTTGTATGTAAATTATTCATTTTTCAAAAAGTTACAATTAATAGTACACAAAAAATTGATTTTTTTATTTGACATATTTTGCGGTGAAATGAATGTTTTTCTTAGCAATTTTTAACCGGATAAATCACAAAATCCATAAAAATCATCCATAGTAATCAGATAAGGAAAATCGCGGTTTTAACGCATCATCGTAAGCTTTTGAAATAGTTTGAATTACATTAGCTTAAGTTTTAGCCACAAGAGCTCTAAGACCCAAAAATCTTAGTCTAGCTTAGCTTACGATCGTTAGACTCATAAAACTTATAAAAGTTATTAAAAAAAGAATATGAGGCTGTGATTAATCGTTTATAGTACTATATTTAGCAAATTATAAAAAATCTTTAAATGTTGTCGTGTAACTATAAATTAAGTTGTGTTTTGATGCAAAGTTAGGTAGTGATCAATTCCCTATCAATTCTTAAAAATACATTAGAATTAAATCCCAATTCAAACTCAAACATCGGTAATATACAAATGACAGATTTCGCTTTCTTTTATAAGTTGTAAATGCAATTTTACACCCATTGATGATTATATTGAAAAGAATAAATTTTTACTATCATAAAACAAGTTTACACTTGACATTAAAAATTTTAATAGTAATGTGTTTCGGTTTTAATGTACGATATAGTTATAACATTTAAATATATATTATGTATGCAACAAAAAAAATCATTCATTGCCAATAACTTATATCGGATGACATCGCTTAATATTTTGTATTTATAAGATTCAAATATGCAAATATAACTAATAATAAATAATGCATTTTTTAACTTTATGCTAATGTTCTGTCACTTTGACTTCTCATTTGAGTTCAGCTCTTTTAGTCATGAAAGGATGGAATTCTTGCGAAAATATTTTCTGATATAATATTTATATGAAAAAATATATAACTATAGGTTGGAAATAATAAATCAGTGAGAATGAGCGGGAAATGATAGCAAATTTGATTATGCGAAAGCGAAATGTAAATTTTGACTGTTTTTTTTATTTGATAAAGTAGTTGTTAAAACTCAAGAGTCTTGTTATACAGTATATGCTGTAATTAGAAATAAGAAAAAACTAAAGAGAATTATTGGGAAAAATTAAGAGTGTTTTGTAAATTATTGCATATTATACACGACAAAAATAAATGAAACAATAAGAAAAGAAAAAATTTGGGAGGTATGCGAGTAATTAACAAAAGGCGATACCGGAAAAATCTTCTTGATTTATTTACTAAACAACGCTTTAAAAAAGCAATATTTTTCACAAAAGAGTTCATTTTGTAAAATAAGTTGAGCCTCTTAGCTTTGGAAAAAAGATTAGATCGGGCTTAAGCTATAAACGTAATTTGTCTAGATTAAATCTTCTTAAATCCTTTAATCCCCGACACTTACTTTTTAATATTGAATTTTTTCTTTTTTAGGCGATAGCAAAGAAAAAGCTTTAATTATAAAATTTAATATAATAAGTAAAAAATAATTCATTCTAATAAATGGTGTAAGTAGTTGGGGTAAAACCAATGCACGTCAGATATACCACAGGAATATTCAAAATGAATTAGATTATGTCTAAGAAATAAGATTTTTTTTATTGAATTCCTTAAAATTCGATGTGTGATATGACATATTACCAGAGAAACCTAAATACTTTAAGATGTTCAGATCGTTAGACTTTATCCAGGATTTATACAGCAATTATAAAGTAAATTTTTATAAATAATTTATCTTGTTTATTTTATTTTTATTATATTTAAACACATCTATTTTATTTTTAAAATTTAATACTTTTTAAAATCACTAATAGTTTCAAAGTTTTCTGAATTTTGATCTTTTTCTTGCAATTCAATGTTTTTAACTGATTTTTATATTTTTAGTCACGAAATTATTATAATTTATTAATTAATAAATAAAAGGAATGCGCCCGAATGTTGCTAAATAAATGTTCATGTTTCCCAGCAGTATAAATATAAATATCAGAGATTAATAATTTTTACTTCAATAATTTTTAAAAAATAGAAAAGTTATATTATATGGAATAATAAATTTTAATTACGGTATGTCGTAACAATAAATCCGTCGAAACCCAAAAATATCATTTAATATTCAAAATTCGGTAGTCTTGTTATCCTTGTTTTGCTTACATTATTATCCTTGTATTTTTGAAGATTAAGTATCGAACAAAATAAAACTATTAATTTAAAAAATTATGGCCATCAATTTTTAAAGATAGATTATTCCTATTAAACATACAATTCCATTGTTTTTATTAAAACCATAATTTATGAATATAAACAGAGCATGTCAAACCCGTAAGCAGGTTTTTAAACCAAAAGTAAGCTAAAAATAACATATTTATCAACTATTGAAATTGCAAAAAAACACTGGAAATATCCATTTTTTATAACACCAATTTGGCTTTCATCGAAATAACTTTTACATCCTCTCGATTGTTAAGTATAGCAAATAATTTGCTGAAAGTCTATATACCCTTTCAGCCCCTCTAAAGTCGTGAATACCTATGAGCGGCAAAACTAAATTATACTATAGCCATAAATCAATTATGTTGCTATTTATCAAAAGAAATTTCATAAATTAGACCATTATTTTATGAAAAAAAACTTAATTATTATTTCTGTTTTGTCTACTAAAAAAATAACGTCTCTATTTGTAAACTAAAAACATTGAATAAAAATTTATATACATTTTGATTTATTTGAATGTGTGGTTAAAATGCAGAAATTTTTAGGTTTTTTTTTCGTTTCGGATAACAAAGTTACTTTCTCTTATACATACAAACGTTTGAAATCAAAAAACAAACATTAATTCGGAAATTTTACATCACATTATTTAATTTTAGTGTAGTAAATATTTAATAAAAGGCGGAGATTTTTTCCGCACAATTCATGATTTTTTTACCGGAAGTTTGATACTTATTGTAAAAGCAAAATAAACTTTTAATTCAAGCCCTAAGGAATGGCTAAAAAGTGAAAGAAAACATGATTTAAATTGAAAAATCTTAAGTGATTATAAGTACGTGTAATATGTTTGCTTAGAAGATGTATTTAAATTGATTAACTCTGAAAATTTTTCCTGTTATGCGCATATTGTTACGTTAGATATAATAAATAACTGTTTTCTATTCATTGGGCTATCATCATAAGGAACAATATTATTATGGATTGCTATTAAGCGCTCAATTCATTACAGAAACAGATTTTTATATCTATCTTTTATTCATTAGAATCGCAAATCTGACAAATGATTTTTTTGGCGCTGAGAAAAAAATCGTATAATGGAATCGCTTTAAATATTATTTAATTATGAGATGGCCTCCAGTACTTTATATAAACATTAACATTCCCATATTTTATTTATTTATTGGTCTGATAATGTGGGAGTTATAGGAAAGAATCCGGAATAGTAACTAAATATCGCTTTTTTTGTTAACGACTGAGAAATTTTTCTTTTCATGTTATGTCATTCGCCTCCTTAAATATCAGTATTGCAATGCTTAGATTTCGGGAACTAATCTTATAGTCATTATATTATCATTATATAATATGTGGTTTACATTATTTATTTATTTATAGTTTACATAAAAACGAATTTTTTTCCTTAACTTTCTTGTTTATTCACGCCTCTAATTAATTATTTATATTTAAATTAATAATATAAAGAAAGATACAATTTTTAAAACACTGCAAATGAAATAAAGATTCCACTGATATATATTAATTAGCATTATAATGATGTTGAAAAATAATGATTTTATATGGGAATGGTTGGGGTAATTAATGCAGTGAAAAAAATCGGCGAGATTCTGATTAAATTTAATGGTTTCTTTTACTATTTCTCGATAATTTGGAGCTGTGGTGTGTGTGTGCGGTGGATGTGCTATGCATCACCTATGCATGGTTTTGGTCGTTTGGTCGATCGGCGACAACTCCAGGCATATCGAGTGTGCAAATCACAAAAAGATGTATTTGCAGAGTTTGAGCATTTTTAACGTTAAACATTGATAACCAATTTTTTTTGTTGCATCTCATGCAACACAACATTTAACTTTTTTGCGAATGTTGTGAATATGTGGTGAATTTTGATTCCATAACATTAATGTTATGTTGAGGTTTGGTTTGGGGACAGGCAATCACCTCCATATTACGAAGCCGTTGCACCTTTGCTGCATACCTACACAATCTTGAGCCGGGAGTAGTGCTTAACACTGTTGGAGCGGAGGGCTGTAGTACTTACATGGTAAACTTGGTTAACGCCATCCTCCAATGAAAGTTGTTTGGATATGTTGTTGGTGGTCACGTGACTATAGCCGCAGGTGAACGAATCTATGCTCGCATATGTAAGATAATTCTTACACAACATTGCGGCAAAGCTCGAAAGTGGAAACAAGTGGAAAGAAGTGGAAAGACAACTTCCTCAGTACATAACACTTTATTGAGTTGCACTTTTCATTTGGCCGTTCAGTGTTACATACATGTATGCTTAGATTGCTGACTATACCAATACGTTAGCTATTGCTGCGATTACGTCGTCACTACCAGTATTATTATACAGTACAGTATTTTTAGTTTTAATATTGTTTGTTATTAGCAATATTTTTTTGAACAGTGATAATCCGCACCACTATTTACAGTGCGGATTAGTGATGTTAGTAATGTGATCGTCATCTAATGGGTAAGTGACCATTTTGATTGTTATTGGGGACAACTATCTAGAACTATACAACATTAACAGTATAGCGTAATATATAGCTAATTAGAAAAACTTATATTAAAAAAACCACAATAACAAGAAGCAGATGCTTAGCTATGTTTTTTTATAAGACAATGGCGGAATTTTTTTTATAACTGCTTTCCTATTATTCGTCACCAGTGATATCATTGTTATTTTTATATACTGATCAAAAAATTCTTTTAACGTTACATAATAATAGAAAGTTGACTCAAATGAGTGGTTAATAGTGAAAACGGACTAAAATTATAGCCATAGCCAAAGGCATATCAAAGGCGTCAGCAGTTATAGTCGTGGCAGTCATTAACTGTTGCATTAAATTATATGCTTACAAAATTTTGGTTAAGTCATGTTTAAGACGCCGAAAATCTTCTATTAAATTATATTTGACGTGTATTTTTTCGCTAAATACTGTTCAACTGTAATTAATGACTTATTTTCTTATTAGTTTTAAAATAATAAATTTTCAGTTTATTTTTCGCGTCACAGCTTTCACTTTTTTTTCGCTCCTAATTAATGCGCTTTTAAATTAAGCTCTTGTTATAAAAGAAAATCGCTTTTCGCCCGAAAATATATTGGCTCTCGAAACGCGCACCAAAAGAAATAAAAAATGATCTTTAATAGATAATAAATAAATAATTTTTTTAATGTTTACAAATAATTTGCTAGTGTTTTATTTTTAGCTCTTAGTTTTACCATTCAATAAATTTGGACTTCGACTTTAATAACGGAAACTTATTTCAAATTAAAATTAATCAGTCGTACGAATTTCTTAAGGCACACGTTATTAAAACAAGAAATTCATTCAGAATCGCTAAAACACCATAAAAAATTTCTGCAAGAATAAACATTAAGTTAATCATACACTAATAGATTTCATTCACCCAACTCTAGTTAACTTAAGTGAACCGCGAATAGATTCCTGGGTATCTTCTAAGTGATTGAGACTCGCATCGATAATTTAAAAATATTCTCGTTTTATTCATTAGAAAAACTGTTAATGATTAATTTTATTTGGAAATGCTAATGAGAAACTTTAATCATTCAAACTCATATTCTCTTACGTACATTCGGATAGTTCACCCACTTTTACTTTAACTAGCTTTACCTGTAAAAAAATGCTTAACTTGTTGATCATGGCATTTGACTATAAATGCCATGATTGACTATATCACGATAATGTGTGAGCGTCACTAACTTTTTATCATTTTCTTTTGGCTGAAACAAGTTGTAAAAATGTAAATTATTGAAATCTTACCGTATTTTCAATTTTCTATTGTAAAATATTTAACATCTGTTAATTAATTATGGTTGTGTTTTTAAATTATTGCTTTTTTTGGATTTTAAAATTCATAAATATATATGTAAAATTAAATTAAAGAATTGAATGATTATTTTATGGACGATTATTTCTAACAAACGTGTAGTTTGTGTGTAAGTTTTAACCTCTAACTTATTAATACAGAATCGTGTCAGTAATTGCTAATTTCGAGAGCTAAGATTTCGTTTTTTTCAGAACAATTTATCATTGCCTGAAATGTAATAAAGTATCGGCACTTTTCATTTCGATAATGTATAAGTTATAGTCTAATGTGTAGCTCCAGAACTCCTCTGTGCGATACAATTATCGCCGGAAGCGAATAGCAATGATTCAATACTTACAACTAAGTTATTTAATCTGATCTATAACAACGCTCAAAGAGTATCGACCATGAAAAACAACATAACTATTAGGTTTTCATAGTTGTTAAACAATTTTTTTAGTTTGGGAGAGCATCAGAATTTTAAAATATATTACTATTTCTGACATGAGATAAGCATGAAGCGCACATTTTTTCCCTATTTGATTCTCACAGCAATTATAAATAATTCATTTGAGCTATTGATGAACGTAGGCTCGTAGACTCAAAGGCCCAAATAAATTTATAAATACGATACTTTTGATGTCTCATATATATCAATTTGAAAAAAATTATTCTAAAATTATGGGAAATCTATTCTGAGTTAAATATTTAGGATCAAGAGATTTGCCAATGATATACTCCTTAAAGTAAAAATTATGAGCAGAAGAATCCCCAAATGCTAAATTTGACAGCACACTGTGAAATGTGATATTTTAGATTTACATTTGTAAATTTTCCTTTTTAAGATAGTTTTAAATCCAACGTTAGAGGTTAATAATGCCTTAAGATATACCCTGAATAATGACTGTTATTAGTAGTTATGTAATTATAATTGTCACAATGTATAAGTCTGTCTGTGATCTAGTATGCTCTTCTTGAGGGCCTCTTTCAATGTTAGGTTTAGCGATATAGCGAACGGTTCAACATTCTGCGCATACTTTCTTTGTTGGCTTTCAAACTAACAATTGTTATAAATTTTTTATATCGGCAAAATAGTTTAACAAATAATAGGGTCAATAATTGTTAGCAAAAATTTCGACTACGAAAATTTTTTAAATTGACCTCTTAAACATTTTTTCCCTAAAACCATTTAAGCTCTTTGGCGTTTCTTTTAGCATGTTTTATAACAAATTGAAACTTGCGGTAATTTTCGTTTATAGCGAAAGTTTAAAATGAAAATAACTTATTTTTTAAAAAGAGTAAAAGTGTGCGCACAAAAGAATTTTTACAATCAGCGCCGATAATTTAGGTTGGATGCACTGGATATGATTAAAATGATAATGCCGTGTATGTGACACGCATGTTATAATATTAATTGGAAATCATTTTTTAAAGTGTAATCCCAATTCTATGATATTTTTTGCGAAAGACAATCGTTTTGTTGATTTATTCAAAACGTATTGAGTCATAACAAGATAACGCTTTTTTCGCTGTATTGTATGTTATGATACGTTTCTGTCATTTTGATGCCCTTGTGCTAAATAATGTTTTGTTAGTCTCTAACGTTTAGAACCTGATTGCGCCTACTCTTGACTTCAATTACTACATGAAATTAATGGTAGGCACTTGTTAAGGTTACCTGATTAGACTCAATACCAATACATTATTGTAGGCGACACATTACTTTCTTCATTCACAAAACTCTTATTTCGATATAAATATCTTTTTAGTTTACTAGTTTAATGTAAATTACAGATTTGTGTTTAAATTAGATCGTTTGATAATTTTTCGTATTTTGGTATTCAATTGGCATTTCACACATTTACCGTATTCCCTATTATAAAGATCCCGTGAGCGCTTTTATGTTTGAAATGTAAAAAAGTATAAAAGCCAAACAATATAAAGCTGTATAATAATACTGTATGTAAATTAACTGTTATTTGAATGCTAGTTATTTATATAACGCATTTCACTAATCCGGCATAAAAAATGGCCAAAGAGGGCGGACTCTATTAAAATAAAGAATCGAGGACCTTGTCTGCATTATTAATGCGTGCGATGGGAAAACCTTGAATTATCTTCCATCCAAAATTTAAACAATAAAGAAGCTTTTTTTTGAATTGTTTCGAAAATCTTTAAGAATAATGATCATATCTTAGTTTGTGGCGAACTCTATTGTCAATAATTTTGAGGCTATTCTCCTTTTTTTAAAAAAAGCAAATATGCAAATGTTTATCTGAAAAACCATTTGAATAAACATCATAAATGCAATAAACTAATGATTCGTACAGTAACTATAGCCATAAAATTGATAGGAACTATTTATACGCTATTGCTTTCAGCGCAACCTTAGTTCAACTGATCCCATATATGTTGCTCAAAGATAACGTGTGTCTGTGTATTTTTTTGTTACTTTTTTCATCTGATTATTATACCTTATACAGTGTAGTAATAAAATTATCATAGCATTATTACGCTAAAAATTTTTTACTATTTTTTATTGTTTGATTTGTTTAAAAAAAGTTTTTTTAATTCTTTGAATGGGTTTACGGTTTTTTTTGCATTAATTTTTTTTGCGCACATAAAGAATAGATTTTATGAATAAAAATACTTTTTGTGTAACGCAATTGAAACAAATTCCAATTAGTTATTAGGAAAAAATAATTCATAAATAATTATACGTTTAGAAATTTAAAGAATTTTTGGAATGAAAAAAATGAATAGTAAATTTTACAAATAATTTTATATTAAAAAAATAAAGTTCGTATATTTTGCACCAAACTTTCAGAATAAGTTTTGCATTTTAGAAAAATTTGGGAAAAAGCAAAAAGAAAAATCTTGTTTTCTACCAAAAAATTTAACAAAAAGCAAATAAGTTAATTGCGTTATAAAAATTTAATGGTTAGTTATTGGGATGAATATTTAAACTATCATGTATGGAATATCACTTTATTTGATGGAGAAGACACTAATTGGAATGTTTTAACATTAAGTTTGTGACAGCCAAATCATATCCGCTCAGCAGTCTATCCGTCGTAAAATATGAGAAAGTGTATTGGAATAGGAATAGCAAAACGATAGGATGGGATAACATAGGACATATGATAACATAGGGTTGGATAGGATGGGATAGGATAGGATAGGATAGGGTAGGTCGACGGACCAACAAGTTTACTGTTCGCAGTTTCGGACTGAGCGCTTATAGTTCGTTGACCGGACAGGTTTGATTCCGTGATATTGGGCGGTTAAAGTCCACTTGCGTGTTTTTTATATGCATGTATTTTCGTTTTTCATTTCATGTTTTTTACTTTCTCAACCGCATTGCCCAACATATGAAGGAGAAAATTTTAGTTCAATTTATTTGATCTTTTTGCATAATCCTTTCTATGCTCTTATATCATTTATATTATGCTTGCAATTTTTTCTTTGATAAATTACTAAATACATTAATTATTAAAATAATTAAAGTTCCACGCAAACTAAAACACAAAAGGATGACGAATTGAATTATAATTTTGTAAATGAAACTAATTATAAAATAATAAAATATTTTTCTGTAATAACGCATTAATAATGAAATTTATAGATGGGTAGTGTTTTAATAAATGGGATAAAACTGAGACTTAATGGCATTTTCATTCAAAAATGAAAGTGATTTGATTTCAATTTTAGAAGGATTAATTTTTAAAATTTTCTCAAAAAATATTCATTCCTATTTAAATGCTACAATAATTACATTTACATAAAATATTAAAACATTTAAAATTGAAATTTATTAATAATGGTTCTAATTTGACTTGCATTTACCCTGGATTCATTTTATTTTGACCTTAATAAGTTTATGTTAATAATTACTATATCAGAATAAAATAATTTGAATAATTATTTGTCCAATAATTAATTAGAATAAAATTTACGTAGGAATAAAAGAAAGTCTAGCTCTTAGGTATATGTAAGTCCAATTTTAATTATAATTTTCATCGCATTGTTTGAATAGTGATTCTATTATTTATAAATTATTTATTGATTTGAATTAAAATGTTTTTTACATTTTATTCAGATATTTTCAATTTTCTATTTTTATAAAGTTGCTAGCAAACATCTTTAAACTAGACAAACCAGTTAAAAATATCTTGAACTTGACTCAACATTAAATTTTTCATTTAACCTATTTAACTCTTAAAATGATCATAGTTTGGAGGCTTTAGAACTTGTTGCAAAAAACTTTTTAATTCACAATTTTTAAAAGTGAGTTTTTGGAAATTTTATTTATTAGAAAATAAACAAAAAATTTACTAACGACCATTGAATTAATTTTAAACAGACATAAATTATTCAACATTCTCTATCGTATTACGCTTTATTTTAGATTAGGATACTTTAATTTAAATTATCTAAGTCTGATTTTTTATGTAAACTTTCGTTAATCACATTTCTAATTATTTTTTGTAAGCTATTTATATAATTCATATATTTTTCAGAAAATAATTCCACGTATTTTTAAATTTTTTTGTCGATTTCTGCCTATTAATTAAATCTAAATGAATATTTTTTCCAATCTTTTTTAAATATAATAAAAAGTCACAAATATCTAAAAAAATTTTACATTTTGCGAAATCACAGCACTATATATACTATAATATCTAATATCAGAAAATTACGATAATTTTTTTTAAATTGATGAATGATAATGTTATTTTCCTAATATTTTTTCTTGCGTTTTGATCTTAGATTTTCTTTTTTATAGCTTTATAATACTTTAAAAGCAAAAATATTTGGATATAAAAACAGATCTTCCACATCTTAAAAAAGGCATGATTTATGAATTTTTGCTATAATCATGATATGTGACTTAAATGAATTTTTCAATATATATATATATATATATATATTCAAACATTTATATTCAAAATATATTATAATGTATGTTTTAATTATCTAATGGTGCGCGATATTATTTATATAACAGGTTTAGTTATTTCCGCTGCTCATCATAAAAACATGTATTAGATGTTTTCAAATATTCTTTAGAAATTGTCATTTTCTTTTGAATAACGCGAAAAAGAGTTGAAACTAGTATCAAAAGATATATCTTAACTTTATAAACCAATTTTAAGCTAAATAGGCATTTTCTTCTACAAAGTGCTTTTATTTATGAGTGCATAGTCGACAACTCCCAGTATTGCCCAACTTTTAGGCGGCTATGCAGCAATTTATCTTTGAATACAGTCAAATTGTATAATTATTTCGATTTTTTAAAAATAAAATACGACAAAATTTGCATTATATATTCATTTAATGAAATTGAAATTGGTATTAAGAAATTTTCTTTCGATATTGTTGTGCTATAGGTGTTCAATTATAATTTTTTCCCGTATTCATAGACGTAGACTATATATTTGAAATAAGATAAGAAACTTTTATTTATTGCAGTACTAATTTGATATATATATCTGATATACATTATATATATCAAAATGTCTGAGTACTGTGAAAGATCCAAATTTTATGTATTAATATTAAAGTTAAGGATGAAAATTTTGCGAATATCATGGAAACTGTCTTAACAAATAGATAGTAGAATGATTCCAATAATTCAAACTTATTTCACTGCTGATTAATTATTAAATTATTCACAATTAAACTCTTATCTAAAATTTCTTATTGTATGTAAATAATTTAAAGTTCAAGATAAAAGTTGCAAAAAATCCGAGATTTCTATTTTTTTTTGTTTTTTGATATCTATATCATTTTTGTGAACAAAATTATCACATCAATTGTATTTTATTTTTTACAAAAGTTTAATCCTTTACATAGTTTTTTCTTATCTCTAATAAGTTTTTAAAAATATCTGTGGAATCCAAAAAATTAATGGATAACTTATATTTAACAGCATTGAGTACAGCTAACCGAATAGCATGTGGTTCATTGATGCTGTAGTTCAACCAACTTGTCCATTGCATAACAAAAACTTTTAAATTTTTGTTTTCACTCTCCAATGGGCATTTTTATTTAAAGCGATTAAACTTAGTTAAGAAAAAAGTATGCTGAAATGTTAAATAATTACGAAACGACGTACCGTAATATAAATTTTTAATTAAAAATAAATCACTCTCACTTTAATTAAGATTAACTAAAATTTAATTTTCATAGCTGTTCGCTGAATATATTGGCGAAACAATATTAAAAACATTTTAAATCTTTTACTTTTGTTTATTTTAATTCAAATTTAAAACAAATAATCTTGTATTTTAGTGCATTTTTACGTTTAAAATGACAAACTATTTTTTATTATGAATAAAAGATTATTTTAATTTTCCCTTGAATTCTAGAAGATTGTAAATTTAATAATTCGATTTAATTAATGATTAGAGAGGGAAAGAGAGAGAGAGAGAGAGAGAGAGAGAGAGAGAGAGAGAGAGAACAGCTAATATTTAAGCTTAAATTATTTCACCCCAAGTATTTTGTATATTTTGTTTTCTATTCTATTAAAAATCTAGACTACCGTTAGATTTTATTGAAACGATAATCGAATTCGTTTAAAATAAATAATTGTGAAAGTCTGTTTGTTATTAATATTCTGTGTTAAATTTTCTTAGATTTCAAAGTTTTTATAGTAAAAAGCTTTCTTCATAAAAACCTAACGTTTTTATTATTATTAAACTCAATTTTAGGATAATCTTAAGCCCACAGATTTCCAAATGAGGGTTTTTAGGTTTTTTAAAGTTAATTTGCAGAAAAAAATTTCCAATTTAAATCAACTAAAACTAACGAAAGTTACAGGTTTTGAGTCTACTTCTCTACTCATCATTACCCGATCTTCTTGCAGGTTATCTTACATAGATAAGGGGTCATACAAGTTTAAAGCTACTTTCGGTTAAAATGAATTCCACTAGATTTAGTATTATGGTAATTATCGCCAAACTGTTTTTTATTCATATAAAATAAATATATATCTCTTCCTTTGAGAGTAAAATAAGTTAATTAAAAATAGTTTAAACTTAATATCAATATTTTTTATTTTCTTTTAATTTTTTATTTTCGCTTTTATATTTTCTCAATGTGTAATTCGAAAGCGGTTATATCAAAAGTTTTTTATTTATTTACATAAAAACTTTTTTGTATATTCTAATTTTGAAATTAACTTTATTTTTATCGATAGTTTTAGTAAAGTAATGTTTTAACTATAAATACCATTAATGGCTTTAAAATCATTGGTAAACTAAAATATAAACAAAAAAGGTATAGACTTTAAGGTTACAGTTATACAAAAAACGCTTCCATAACTAACTGGTTAACTTGTTTATCCCTAAAGCTAAACTTGAAATAGTTCTTTTACATTATTTGTTAGATTGGCAGTTGTTTAATTTTTATCTTATAGAAAGTGATATTCGTTAGCATATTAGTTATATGAGCCATTAATTGCTATTTTTTGCATTAAATTTGCATTTTGTTTTTATTAATTATTAGTTTAGAAATCACTTGAAGCCATTTTATTTATGGGTTTAAAAATCTTTTAAATATATTCAACCAACAAATATCGAATTAATATTATTTTTTGCTTACAGTTCTGATGGATACCACGATAGGGCTTGTGCTGTGGCATTGCATAGCCATATGCCTTTTATCATCACTTAGCCACGCACAATATAGGCCTAAATGGCCGAGTCCTTATGTACAGAGAGAAATATTTTTGCTTAATTTAGAAGATGGGTATTTTGGGTGCCAAGTAAATGAATCCACAGATTTTCTACAATTATTTGAATTATCAAAATTATGTGATGGAATACCTCAATGCTTTCAAGGTTCAGATGAAGTTTCACTTGAACTTAAATGCACAGACAGAAGTGAGTTTCTATTTCTTTTTTTGGTTCAAAAAAAACTTTTACTTTTATTTATTTATGTAATATTGTTTTTAAATGAAACAACAGATCACTGCCACCCAAAAATGCCAAAATGCTCAAATGGTGTTTGCTTAGACAATTTATGCTACTGTAACGATGGTTTTGGAGGAAAAGGGTGTGATTTACCAGGTATAAAAACTATAGTTAATTTACAATGTCATTACTCAATGTCTGTGATGTACATTGTAAACTAATGATAGCCAGGATAATGGGATTTTTTATAATTACAGGGCAATACGCTTTTGTAATTGTTTTTTTAGATCTAATAAAGGGATGCATACGATTTAAATTTATATCTGATAATTGTTTACAGATGAAAATGAGTGTAAATACCGTCCATGTGATGTGTTCGCGCGATGCACTAATACTATGGGCAGCTATTATTGTTCCTGCTTTCCTGGTTATGATGGCGATGGCTTTTCGTGTCATGGTATGTGTGATTAAGCTTATGTGCGCAATACTGCGTCGCATTGTGGCATTATTTCGCCGCATATTAAGCTATATTAAGAACATTTTATTTAATTAGAGTTTGATTGACGGAAATGATATTTTTTCGAGAGAAGTTTTTTTTGCTAAGTACAGTTAGTTATCAATAAAAAACCAATTAAGTCTGACTAATTGTATACAGTTATAGCTTTACATTACTACTCTGACGTTTCTTTAGTAGAAAATAAATATCTCATTAATTATTAATTTGTTGATTAAAGCCAAATTGAAGATAATTAGATACATAAACTTCTTGAATTTTCTCACAAACAGATATCAATGAATGCGAAATCCCATCACTGGCAGCGTTATGTGCAGATAATGCCGAGTGCTGTAACCTTCCCGGTCATTTTGTGTGCAAATGCAAACCTGGATATACCGGCAATGCTACTGTTTCGTGCACTGGTATCATAACTATTTTTCATTTTAATCATAATATTATCATAATTCCATTATAAACAACATGTCTAAAGACAATAACATGTCGCAAACTTCTTATAATCGCAGACATTGACGAATGCTTAAATCCAAGCTGTTGCGGAAGAGGGGCAATATGTGAGAATTATCCTGGTAGTTATTCTTGCAACTGTCCACTTGGTTTTGAAGGTGACCCTGCCGTGGAATGTTGGGGTGAGTGCTATAGTCCTATAGTATAGTGTCTCTGACAGTGTTGCTGGTGCTGTTTCTGCTCATATACATTATTACATTATCATTAACAGTGCCTCACAAAAAGATGATGGCTAATATGGAAATATTTGAATATAGATAGGCTCACAATTGCATGTTTCACTTTTTTTTTTGAGTTTATTTATACCTGTTTGCGCTTATAATCAATAGAATTACAATGACTTGAGCTACAAGTTTCTTTTAGTTCGAAGTGGTGTGACCGCTATATTGCATACTTTTAACGAGTGTAAAATAAACTCGTTTGTTCAAATTATGACAACCTATGACCAAAAATGTCTCACAATTAGTGCCGCAATGATCGATATAGTAATATCAAATAATATATATAATTGTAGTACATCTAAAGAAATACATATAATATTGATTCAAAATTTAACAGCTATGGGAATGAAAAGTTTGTATCTCTCATAGAGGAATGCACACCTTTAACTAAAAAATAGGAATTAGAAAAAAATAACGCAATATCTCGTGAATTTACTGTATTTCACATCACTATTTATTTACGTATTTTAGCGCTACAATAATCAATACCAACAAAAAATACTTTTCAAAACTTTTCATTAACAATAAATTATACTTTACGCTAAATAATAATAGCGCTTAATAAATAATAGGCACATTCAGTTTTGCCTAAGAAGATAATTATTATCAAAATAAAAAAAACCCAAAAAGTATAAAATAAATAATCGTAAGATGTATGCGAAGAATATTTTAATAAATAACTCGCATATTATATGTTAGCGGCCTTTTCACCTCAGACTCTACCAGAAAAAAAACAAGAAAAATTTCTATTGAAATAAACTATAAATAACAAAAACGAATCTTATTATTTCTCTTCACTTTCCACTAGATTCTTATGGATATTAAACATCCACTGTAAAAGAAAAATTAATGCAAAAAATATGTTTGGCCACTAAGGCTGGTGGGTTATTATTTAGAAATTGAGGCAAATTAATAGTCTGATGCGAGCTGGGTTTAATTAGGTGAAATAACCCCATACTGCGTATTTAATTGACTTTAAATCAAACTCTATAAGAACCATAAATAACAAAGTGTACGAAACTCTGTTTTTGTTTGTTGAACATAGCATAGTGAACAAGAAAAAAACCCAATCTGAATGCTCTGTAAAAATGAAAAAAGAATTTATAAACTAAATTTTTTGCCTATAAAATAAATAGTCCATTTCGTTTTTATATGTTATGTTGATGATATTAAATTCGGATTTAATTTATGAGATTAAATTAATTTAATCGAAAAAATAGTATAAATTTATTTTAGATATATTTTTATAGATTGAATGATTTTTGTCTTTTTTCTATTATAGAATATTCTCTGTAGACTATAAATTCGCATTTTAACTATAAATTTCTTCTACATATTTTCAAGCAGATATAAAGACTATAAATTATACATTTAAAATTAAATTTGAAATTAAAATTATATAAAATTTTCTGTTTCTGCTCGTAATTTTATAGTTAGGCAAAAACTTTATAGAGAATCTAGAATTTTTTACTATGTTTACATACATTTTTAATTTTCTCAGTTTTTATTGCAAAAAACTTCAAATTTAATTTTAAGGAAATTGGGTGCATAAGAATATTGCTTGTTATTTTTTGCTTATTATTTAAGCGATAAAATTACGTTTAAATTTGTTAAAATGTAATATTTTAATCTTACGATAGAAGAAAAACCAACAACAAAAATTTTTTTAAAGAGATTTTATCAGTTGAATTTGTTCACTATGCAAATAACCGTTTTATTTGTTTTTGTTTTTTTTGATGTTACCACTTTACCCCTTATTATAATACTTTGAAATTATTGTGATTATAATTATTTTAATCGCCGGTATTCTATAATTATAATTAAAACTTAAAAGTAATTGAAAATATGCAGATCTGCTTCATTATTTTATAAGCATTTTTTATTCGCTTTTGTCGGTAACCCGGAAATGTAAACTTCAACAAAACATTCCAAAATGAACAAAAATTTCGACTTTAAACTCTCTTTAAACTTATATCACCAGACAATGATTAAGCCTTTTGATATGCCAATAACAGTATAGTCCCACTGAATCGGCAAATAATGTATATAATTTTGCATTTAGAAATTCTTTAACTAAAGAAAGAAAGTTCAGCAAACTAACTCCTAAATGTGAGAAAACATTTTTTTATAGTAAAATTCGTGTATTTTTAGTTTGTACGCATAATGTTTCATTAAATGCGTATTAAGCTTAGTTAGTCAAGTAATTAGTTTATTTGTTAAGTAATAAGTTTGCGAATAAATAAATATTTCCCAAATTGCTATAATTAAATACAATGTAAAATTAAGACCAAGGCTTAACCATTTTTTTGACGCCATTAATCAAATAATGATTAAATAAAATAAATTGAGAGAAACAAAAATAAATTTATTCACTTATTTACAGTAAGAGTGATGTACTTTAACAATATTTGGTCAAACATAAACATTAATTTGTGATAATAAAAAAATGTTAATACCATAATAGAACCATTGAGGTTAAGGAAATATTTAGAAAGAGGAATTGCAGCTTTTGGTGTGCATTTTTTTGTTAGGCGTATATAATTATATGATGTAGTTTATAAAGTTTTCTTATCTAATAGCTCCTTATCACTGATTTTTCATAACTTTTTGATATAGTCTATTGCCTATAATAACTATTTTAAAAACGCTTTTTTGTCTGAAGTTTGTTTTTTATTATTCTCATTTTTGTGAATAAAAAATAAACTAAAATAGTTTGAATGAAGCTATTATTGAAACCAGCATTTGTTCGTTTAAATGATAGTAAAGCACGTCATAGTTGTTTAACTTCTTTTATTTAGATGATGAACATTTCAAAATTTTTTAAGACAAATTTCTATGAATTGCTGTCTTATATGATAATATAGATATTGATGAATGCAAAACGAATCCATGTGGATCTGGAGCTTTTTGTACTAATATTCCTGGTGGATATGAATGTTCATGTCCCGCTGGTTATAAAGGAAACCCTAAACCAGAAGATGGATGTATTGATATAGACGAGTGCGCATCAAATGCTACTTTTATATGTGGCACTAAAGCCAATTGTTTGAACACTGCCGGGGGTTACTATTGCCAATGTCCGTCAGGTAGCATATTATATTAACTACTTATTCATCCAAATCGTTTCACTGTTTAATATTGTATTTTCAAAAAAATTATGTTTCAATTTTAGGCTATACTGGTAATCCGAAAGTTAGTTGCGTCGGTGAGTTATTACGATTAGTAACACTTCTACATTTCTGAATTTAATTCATTTTTTGGAATAAATTTGTAAATAAAATATTTCAGACGTAGACGAGTGTCCACACTCGTGCGGAGCGAATACTGTTTGCCAAAACACTATTGGAAGCTATGTATGTCAATGTAAACCAGGTTTCGTGGGCGATCCATACCTATCCGCAGGCTGTATCGGTACCTTATTATTTATTGATTGCTTTTAACGCATAAAAAATTAATTGTTTCTATGCAAAAATTAACATCATTTAGACGATGACGAATGCAACCGACCAAATACGTGTGGCCTAAATGCTGAATGCTATAACTCATTGGGTTCTTATCAGTGCGTATGTAGTGTGGGATTTAGCGGAAATCCAGCGATTAAATGTTTGGGTATGATTTACTTTCCCCATAAATGTTTTCCACGCGTTTATCATATGCTAATTTCCAACTTTTCCACTTTCGTAAGACGTGGACGAATGCGTACAAAACCCGTGCGGAGCAGGCGCTGACTGCGTTAACCTTGCAGGCTCATACAGATGCGAATGTCCTGACAAATATCTTCCTCGTGGAACACCGGATTTAGGCTGCGAAAGAGCAGCGGTGGATGTTTCGTGTAAATTTGATTACGACTGTACAGACAATGCGGCGTGTGTTGATGGGTCGTGTCGTTGCAGGCAAGGTTATCAGACCAGTGGAATTGACTGCATCGGTATGACTGCCAGTCACTCTCCTGTCTAATAAATTTTCGACTTAAAAAATTGTTTTATAACGCATTTCAGACGTTGATGAATGCAATAATCGAAATATTTGTGGCAATAACGCGAGATGTGTTAACCTTAAAGGACTATATCAGTGCGACTGTAAACCTGGCTACGAAAAAATTGAACAATCGTCGAAAAGTAGATGCAGAGACACAAATGAATGCCTATTCGGTCGAATGCCGTGTGGCGCCAATGCCAGATGCGTTAACACTGAAGGCAGTTATAAATGTCTTTGCAAAGACGGTTTTATCGGCAACGCCTCATTGGGCTGCAAATGTAACATTCTTTAAATATATTTTTGTCATATTCAATCAATCAATCATTTCGCTTACAGCTCCATGTGATGGCGTAAACTGTGGAAAGCACGCTACATGTCAAGTGAATGGCAACGAAGCGGCTTGTATTTGCGAGCAAGGATTTACGTTTGATCCAAACAATATTGCGGCCGGTTGTGTCGGTTAGAAACACTATTCAAAACTATTACTATTTTTTTATAATTTATTTTTCTAACCTATGGTTTATTTCTATTTGAAGATATAAATGAATGTGATTCTAGTCATGGGCCTTCCGGGTTGTGTGGTGTGGGAGCAGTTTGCACAAATGTGCTCGGAAGTCATCACTGCCACTGTCAACCAGGTATGCACTCTTCACCATTCAAAATCGTTTAAATCTTTGTTAAAATAGGAATTTAAACATTCGATTTTGAGGATTAACTTTTTTGATAATTATATGAATTTTAATTATATTTTTGTGACATTTATAATAAAATTTTCAATTTAGAAAACCCGGTATGATTTTAAATTTGAATTCTCATTCTGCGTCTAATGTCTCAATTCTTGTTTGTTTTGTTTGTCTGCGCCTGAAAACTAAACAAACTGATCCGAATAATTTAAATCAATCTGATTTACTAGACTGACTTTTTAATTCATTATTTTAATTACAATCCATTTTTGTAGATAATAAACTTTGAATCATACAATAAATTATAGAAAACATATAATTTGATTTGTGTTACCAATTTGTTTAATAAGCGTATATGAGTTTTCACAGTTGTTTTTATTTTTATTTTTCTAGGGTTCACCGGTGACCCTTTTAGATATTGCGAAGATATTAACGAATGTGATCGACGATTTGGTCCTTTTGGACAATGCGGTAAAAACGCGTTATGTACAAATACTTTAGGCAGCTATCAATGCTCGTGTCCCGTTGGTTATACTGGAAATTCGAGAGAAAAATGCATCGATATCAATGAGTGTTCTCTAGTTTTTGGACCAAATGGAAAATGTGGGTTTTCCGCTGTTTGCACAAACACTCTCGGAAGCTTTAGTTGCAGATGCCCTCCGGGAAGCACTGGAGATCCGTTTACCCGATGTGTGGCCGAACACGCGTGTGATAGTAAAAGTGGTTGCGTTGGAAATGCAATTTGCAAAAATGGAAAATGTGTTTGTCCCGCACCTTATTTCGGAGAAACTTGCAAACGTTAGTATTAGCTCTAACCTCATTAATTTAAGTTAATACTAATTCATTAAAATATAGACCCATGTGATGACTTATTTTGCGGCCAACACGCAAAGTGCGAACTGGATTCCAGTGGAAACCCTCTTTGTGCGTGCGCTGAAGGATACATTGGAAAAAGCAATAGTTTGCCCGGTTGTGCAGGTAATTATAGTTGCATCCAATCTCAATAAATTATTCTGTAATTCACTAATTAATCTCTTCGTGTAATTAAAATTAAATCACATATTAAAAGATACTAAAATGAATATTTATATGTTGTGATAGATATCGACGAATGTGTTAACAAACCGTGTGGACAAAACGCTGTTTGTCGAAACACGCCTGGATCTTATGAATGCATTTGTCCACATAATTTCAGAGGTGATCCGTATGCTGAATGCGCCATCGAAGGTATGCTAACGTTTAATCAAACAAATTATATGAGTTCCACAATTTAATATTGTGGTCATAATTTAAATTTTCAGTCGCTGGTAATTACGTAATAATTAAATAAATTTCTATCAAAATTAGGAAAAGAACAAATCACTTGCTCGGACGGTCATCCGTGTCCATTGAATGAAGAATGCATTTTTACTGGCAGAGCAAATCAGTGCGTGTGTCGAAGAGGGTATATAAGAGATTCGGTTGGAGAACAATGTCGAGGTATAATTTAATTTTCGATCGATGGGAAAATTGATTAATCAATTAATAATTTAATGGTTAATTTAGATGTTAACGAATGCACAGAACTGAATAAATCTCCGTGTGGTTTGAATGCATTCTGTACGAACTTAGACGGCGGTTATGTGTGTCACTGTCCGAGTGGTTATACCGGCAACTCTTACTCTGTTTGCTATCCAGACAGTGAGTTCATTTCTACCATTTTCTTTCATTTCTTACTTATGTAATTAACAAATTTTGTTTGATTAAACTTAGTCATGAAATGTGTTAAAGACAAAGAATGTCCTGGAAATACCATATGTATT
Organism: Phthiracarus laevigatus; assembly: GCA_034700185.1. Taxonomy (NCBI): domain Eukaryota; kingdom Metazoa; phylum Arthropoda; class Arachnida; order Sarcoptiformes; family Phthiracaridae; genus Phthiracarus; species Phthiracarus laevigatus. The sequence continues at coordinate 27,686 of JAQIXJ010000261.1, forward strand.
GACGATGTTTACCACGAAAAACACTGCGGATGTCAAACACCATTCGTACGAGAAGGAGATTATTGCATACGTATGTCCAAACGCTTTTTATTTTATTTTTAAATTATATTTACGTTACGATTATATAATTTTTAGTGATGAGCAGAAACTGTTCTTCAATTCACGCGTGTCCTCAAAACCAAGAATGCATATTCTCTGGATCTGGTTATGGATACTGCATATGTCCGAAAGGGTTCACACTCGAGGCCAATGGATTTTGCAGAGATATTAACGAATGCAAAGAAATGAACGATTTTGAATTATGTGGATCACATGCTGAGTGTGTTAATTTGCCAGGAAATTATGATTGCTTGTGTGCCAGCGGTTATACCGGCGATGGTAAACAAGGCTGTACTCGAATTCGTAAGTTTTAGCGTTGATTGTTATCTTTAATTTTAGCTTAAATAAATAATGTATAATATATGGCATTATAATGATTTTTAGATCAAATGTGTGAAACCGACAACCAATGTGCTTCTAATTACCGATGTGTTCTTAAATCGTGTGAATGTGTGCCGCCATTCATTCAAGACGGACAAACTTGTAAACGTATGTTTTTTCTAATTAATCTCTAAATATTTTATATTAATAATAATTTTTATGTTGAAAAGATCCATGCGATTGGCAACAATGTGGACAGAATGCTGAATGCGAATTGGGTCCGAAAGGTCCGAAATGCAAATGTAAAGCTGGTTGCACTGGAAATCCAAATACCGGATGTTATGGTACATAACTTTATCATGAAAACGTTATCATTTTGCTTACAGTTTATTGTAACAAACTTACGTAGATATTAACGAATGTACATCATTATTACCGATTGATCCGAACGGTCCGTGTGCTGTTAGCGCTATTTGCGTCAATGTGTTGGGAAGTTATAAATGTGAGTGTCCTCAAGGGGCTGATGGCGATCCTTACACCAACGGTTGCTTTGGACCTTCAAAATGCGAAATCAATGAACATTGCCCTCAAGACACGTCGTGTGACAGACAGGCGGGAGTTTGCATGGATTCTTGCGTATCCGCGATATGCGGTCCAAATACTGATTGCATAACTACCAAACATGAACCAAAATGTCAATGCAAGCCTGGTTTTACTGGTAATCCAAATGATTTGATAGAAGGATGCATATCTCCGTGCACTAATATTTGGTGCAGTATTAACGCTCAATGCATCGTTAACAATGAAAATACGGGAGTATGTCAATGCATGTCTGGTTTTAATGGTAATCCGTGGTCAGGAGGAGGTTGTTATCCCGATTTTGGTTGTTCTCTAACAAAACCTTGCAAATCATCACAACAATGCGTAAATGGCGTTTGTGTGGAGAGATGTAACGACAATCAGTGTGGAGTCGGAGCCCAATGCGATCCACAAACAAATACGTGCAAATGTAACGACTTTTTCGTTGGCAATCCCGACAGTTTATGTGCGCCACCACTGCCTACACCTCCCACGTGTAACCCCTCGTGCGGTCTTAACGCTCACTGCACGTATTCATCCCCAAATAAATGCGTATGTAATTCTGGTTACAGCGGAAATCCGTACAAGTCATGCACATCTGTGCCGCGATGTGATAGCATTACGTGTGGTTCTGGTGCCACATGTATTGAAGCGGCAACTACTGTGGAATGCGTATGTCCCGCAGGATTGCACGGAAATCCATTCCTCAGTTGCGAAGATGTGAACGAATGCCTACAAGGAAATCCATGCGGAACGGGTGCCAATTGCATTAACGTCATTGGAAGCTTTCACTGCGTATGTCCATCTCGTTTCATCGGTAATCCACTTTACGCGTGTCAACCGCCACAAAAAGTGGACATTGAACACCCAATTTCGGGAATCGGAACGTCTTGTTCGACAACATTTAATTGTCCGAACGGTGCTGTTTGCTTCAGGGGATTGTGTGCTCAGCCCAATGCTTGCAGACACGATTCTCACTGCGAAACAAACAACGCGTGCAGTTATGTCAACAAAGAAATCGGATATCAATGCGTGGATCCGTGCGATACAACTCAGTGCGGACCAAATGCTTATTGCGTTTGCGCGGACCATAAACCTAACTGTTACTGCAAAGAGTCACACTCTGGGGATCCGTTAGATCTCGAGAAAGGTTGCAAACCACGCGTTATAACCGATTCCGATATTATTTGTAATTCAGATTCGGAATGCGCCGACGGATTCGTTTGCAGACAATCGGAAACTGGAAAAAAGCAATGCATGGACGTTTGCTCTAACATCCAGTGCGGTCCAAACGCTTTTTGCCAATCGTTTGGTCGAAGACCGGAATGCATTTGTCAGATTAATTACGATGGGAATGCGTACGATCTGCAAAACGGTTGCAGTCCTCCGGTTTGTCGCGAAGATTCGGAATGCAGACAAGACGAAACATGTACGATATTTCAACAGGGATACAAAGATTGCCAGAGCGTGTGCAAAGATTTTCAGTGCGGCATTAATGCTATTTGTCGCGGCACTGGTCATACGCCATATTGCGAATGCAGACCCAATTTTATTGGCGACGCCTACGATAATAAGTATGGATGTCAGCCGTTGCAGATCACGTGCACCGATGACTCCAACTGTTCCGATAACGAAGTATGCAAAAGGATGCAAACCGGTCTTAAAAATTGTACGGACGTTTGCAGTAGCATTCGTTGCGGATTAAACGCTCATTGCGTTGGAAAAGCCCATCAAGCAGTTTGCGAATGTTTGCCCGGATTCATCGGTGACGCCGTCAGAAATTGTCAAAAACCGCCCCAACATTTATGCAATAGCGATGATCAATGCTCTGTGGACAAAAAATGTTTACTTACCAAAGAAAATATAAAGGACTGCGTGGACGCCTGTTTTGGTCATAGTTGTGGTAAAGGATCGCATTGTATTGGACGAAATCATAGGGCACAGTGTGAATGCTTGCAGGGTTACACTAGAATTAATAGCGAGCTCAGCGGTGCTTGTGTTCCTAATCTATGTCAGTCAGATCGCGAATGCAGAGAAGATCAACTTTGTGCCATAAGCAGGAAAGGAATCCTTGATTGTGCGGATATTTGCCTGTCAGTGAATTGTGGAGCGAATGCGCAATGCGTGGCCACTGAACATCGCGCGCGTTGTCAATGCAAAAAGGGATTTACTGGTAATCCCGATGACCTGTTACGTGGCTGTTCACCCAAAGACAAATGTTCGTCTGATAATCAATGTAAATCTACGGAAGTATGTCAGTTAAACCAGAACGGAGTGAAAGATTGTATCGATGGATGTGGAGCTAATTTATGTGGAGCTAACTCTGTTTGCAACACAAACAATCATTTCGTTTCGTGCACCTGTCAGGAGGGATATACTGGAAGACCTTTCGATGGAACAGTTGGCTGCTCCAAAATTCCCCACGAATGCCTTAGCGATGATAAATGTCCGTCAAACGCGATTTGTGTTCGCGGACCTGAAGGAATCAATGTGTGTCGAGACCCATGCGAACACTTTCTATGCGGCGAAAACGCGGTTTGCTTGTCATCTAACCATAGGGCCCAATGCTCGTGTCGTCAAGGTTTTATTGGCGATCCATACCATAAATGTGTGGATCCCGACGAATGCAAGCTCGACACTGAATGTCCCTCAGACAACGTATGCCGACCCGACACCACTAACACCATGAAGTGCGCGCCCGCTTGCCTTTACCTTAAATGCGGCAAAAATGCCGAATGTCGGTCTAGTAATCATGAAACCCAATGTATATGTCCATCCGATACATTTGGCGATCCGTACGATTTAATTACGGGCTGTCAAGCGTTGCTCATAAATGTTTGCGAAAGAGATTCCGAGTGCACGAGTCAACAGGCATGTCGTCAAATACCGACAGGAATTTTTGATTGCGTGGATGCTTGCGAATCGATTAGCTGCGGACCAAATTCGCAGTGCAGAGCAATTAACCATAACGGACAGTGTCAATGTCTGACGGGTTATATCGGTGATGCCACTAATGTTCTTAATGGTTGCAGAAAGAAAGAAACTAATGAATGCGAATTCGATTTAGACTGTCAGCGTTTGTCCGATGTTTGCAAACCAATGAACGATGGCGTTAAGAAATGCTTCAATGCGTGCCAATTCACGAGTTGCGGAGTTGGGGCGCAATGCATCGCTACTAATCACACCGCTTTTTGTGAATGCATCGACGGTTTTGTTAGGGATGGAAACGCTGCCTGCAAACCACGATCTAATGAATGCAACGAAGACATTCACTGTCCAACATTCGAGTCATGCAAATCTAATACGATTGGTATATACAAATGCGCGGAAGCGTGCATTGATTTCACATGTACGCCAAATTCCCGATGCGTGTCAATACAACATAAAGGTCAGTGTAAATGCGAACCTGGATATACTGGTGATCCGCAGAGTAGAGCGGGATGCGTACCAATACCGCTGCACGAATGCGATAACGACAATGATTGCGGTAATCTAAATGATGTTTGTCTATCCGATCACAATGGTATACGAAAATGCAAAGATGGATGTTTGCACATCGATTGCGGCAAAAATGCGGTTTGCGTTGTCCACAATCGACAGCCGGAATGTCGATGTCCGCAAAGCGGTCTATTTGTTGGCAATCCATACGATCACAGTAAAGGTTGTCGTAGAGTGGAATGTATTAGTGATAAAGATTGCGCGGATAACAAAGCGTGCGCTAATCAAAACTTCTGTTTCGATCCATGCGTTAACGGTTGCGGTTCGAACGCCGTTTGTGTGGCACAGAATCATATCGCTAATTGCAGATGTATTTCAAGCTATACCGGCGACGCGTATGGTTCGGGTTGCGTTGCTATTAAATTATGCGAATCGAATCCGTGTCATCAAACCGCTAAATGCGTTGAATCTCACGGCACATACGCCTGTCAATGTCCACCTGATTATATCGAGGATAATGATAAAGGTTTACGGGTATGCATACATCCAAACGCTTGTCCGCGAGGAAACGGCGATTGCCCGCCATATGCTGCATGTCTTCCCGATCCAACCGGAAATTTCTTGTGCAAAAATGCTTGCGAACGATTACAATGCGGACCAAACGCTTATTGCGTGACTCAGAATCACGAAGCAAAATGCGTTTGTCCCGACAATTTCAAGGGAGAACCGAATGCTGTTGGCGGCTGTATTCGAATCAGCAGATTATGTTCATCTAATCCCGACTGCGGTGATAGTCAAGCGTGCGTTGACGGTCAGTGCAGATTCGTATGCACTCTCGATAACGAATGCGCTTTGGGTGAGAAATGTGTGGACAACTTTTGCGTCAAAGCTTGCGTTGTTCACGATAGCTGTCCACCAAACGAAGCGTGTGTTTCCAAAGGTTATTGCAATATCGGTTGTCGAAGTAATTCGGAATGTGCTTCGAATCAAGCATGCATTCAGAATAGGTGTCATAATCCATGCGAAATAAAGAGCATCTGCGGTCCAAACGCTATTTGTTCGGTAGAGAATCACAACTTAACGTGTTCTTGTGGGTCTGGATTCGAAGGCAATCCAACACCTATTTTGGGCTGCAAACGAAAAATAGCTGATTGTTCCGACAAGTTATTGTGTTTGAATGGACAAATATGCGCTAATGGTCGCTGCAGAGCTCCGTGCAATCAATGCGTTGAGGGAGAGAAATGTATTGACAATACGTGTCTACTTTCGTGCTCAAACGATAACAACTGTCCGACCGGCGAAGTTTGTAGCAATCAAATCTGTGTGGTTGGCTGCAGAACGGATGTCGACTGCAGTATCAATCAAATATGCGCTAATACTCAATGCATTTGCGTTCCTGGCTATGAGCATAAAACAGGCGTCGGTTGCGTGGATGTGAATGAATGCTTGAATGTAAAAAAACCATGCCATCACACAGCGATATGCGAAAACATACCCGGAAGCTATCGTTGCACGTGTCCTGAAGGAGAAATCGGTGACGGATATACTGGATGCCAAAATCCAGGCGAATGTCCGCGCGGAGATTTCGATTGTCCCAAAAATTCTGCGTGTCGTAGTGACCAAAACGGTATTTCAAAGTGCGTGAATCTTTGCGACATAAACCCTTGCGGTCCGCACGCACTTTGCAATATCGCCGATCACCAGGTCCTATGCAAATGTCCTGAAATTGGGTTTTACACCGGAGATCCGTATAACAGGCAAAACGGGTGCCAGAAAGTGGATTGTTTGCACGACGCAGACTGTCCTTACGATAGACAATGCGTGAATTTTATTTGCGAAAATGCCTGCGATCACGTTGATTGTGGTCCACACGGAACGTGCGTTATTAGAGACCGACAGGCGGCGTGTCGTTGCGAACAAGGCTTTGAAAACAATGGACGTTTAATTTGCGTGGATGTGGATGAATGTCGTCTCCATCCGTGTCACACAACTGCGTTATGCAATAACATTCCCGGAAGTTTCAGTTGCAAATGTCCCGATTCTTTGGTTGGTAACGCATACAGTCACCCCGGATGTCACGAATCAGACGTTTGTTATAATGGAGATCAAGACTGTCCCGATTCTTCGTCTTGTATACTAGTGGCTGGTATACCAAAATGCAGAGACCGTTGCAATGATCCGACCGTATGCGGAATGAACGCCAGTTGCGTTACAGTTCATCATAGGTCTCGCTGCTCGTGTCCAGCAAATTACTTGGGAGATCCATACGTCAGATGCGAGAAAGTGGAATGCGCTACCAGTTTAGACTGTACTAAAGAGAGTGATGTATGCTATGAGAATAAATGTCTTCACGTTTGCAAAACATCCACGGCTTGTGGCGATAACGCGATTTGTGTGCCACAAATACATAGCTATACTTGCAAATGTCGCGAAGGATATTTTGGTGATCCAATCGCTGGTTGCAGAAAACGTTTACCATGCGATACCGATGACAATTGTCCCAATTCTGAGTTCTGTTACATCGATCACTATTGCAAAAGTTCTTGCAGTTCGCACCGCGACTGTAATCAGAACGAGAAATGCGAAAATGGTAAATGCTTTCCGGTTTGCGCGTCTAATACCGATTGTCCCGACGATTACCGGTGCGTTAGTTGGAAATGTGTGTCGAAGTTAGAAAGTAAGTGTCAATCAGATAACGAATGCGATGACCATTTGGGCTGTCGTTCGGACGAAAGAGGATTCAATGATTGCAAGGATCTGTGCGAGAATATTCTTTGTGGACGTAATGCTGTTTGCAAAGTTCGTAATCACGTGCCTGTTTGCGAATGCCATCCAGGATTCGCTGGCAATCCAACAGACGAAAAATATGGCTGCAAACCCATCGAATGTATCGACAATTTAGACTGTAAAGCAAACCAAGTTTGTAATAAATACAATTGCATCGATCCATGTAAGGCGCAGAAGATATGCGGCGATAACGCTGTTTGTAATGTCGAAGATCACGCAGCGATTTGCAGATGTCAGGAAGGGTTTGAAGGCGATCCCGTTGCCGGTTGTATTGCCACCAATTATTGCGCTAAACAAGTATGCCATAGAACTGCGATTTGTAGAAATAAAATTGGAGGATACGAATGTAATTGTCCGGCCGATCGAAATATCGGTACGCCTTACAGCGATCCCGGCTGTAGAGGACCGAACGAATGTCCGAATGGTAACAATGACTGTCCACCGACCGCTATCTGCAAACCGGACTTCAGAGGAAATTTAATGTGCATAAATCCTTGCGAAAAACAAGATTCCTGTGGAGCTAACGCTTTGTGCAAAGTTGAAAATCGTAACGTTGTTTGTTCGTGTCCCGATGGGTTCGCCGGCGATCCACACGATCTTAGGAGGGGTTGCGTTCGAATACCGACGTATTGCAGTATTGAACAGGAATGCATATTTGGTATGATCTGTGATAATGGAAGATGTAGACCGCCGTGTCATTCGGAAAAAGATTGCGCTGTAAAGGAAATATGTGTGGATAAGCGTTGTATGCTCGGATGCGCCACTGATCAAGAATGTTTAACCGGTGAAATATGTACTAATAAACGATGTGTTACTGGATGTCGCGTTGACAACGACTGTTCGTTTAAAGAAGCGTGCATTTTGAACAGTTGCAAAAATCTATGCGATACACCGACGTCTTGTGGCACTAATGCGTTGTGCAATATGGTTACGCACCAACCTATCTGTTCGTGTCCCATAGAGTTTACTGGAAATTCAAAATTAGCGTGTAATAGAATCATACGAATTTGTCACTCATCTTCGGATTGTCCTCCAAATAACTTTTGTTTGGACGGAAGATGCAAAGCGGAATGTCAGGGCGACAAAGATTGCGCGATTGGGGAAAAATGTTTCACTAATCACTGCACTTTACTTTGTAGAAATGATAATGAGTGTCAGGCAAATGAAATTTGTAACTTAAATCGTTGTCAGATCGGGTGTCGATCTAACATGCAATGTTCGGATAGTCTCGCGTGTACTAAAAACCAATGTATCGATCCGTGCGAAGGAAGCGCTGCGTGCGGTCCCAATGCTTTATGCCACGTCGTTAATCACAGAATTAGCTGCAGTTGTCCGCAAAATTTTGTTGGTCGTCCCACAGCTAATGTTGGATGTATGCGCGAATCGATATCGTGCCTATCGAATAACGAGTGCGCATTTGATGGCCATTTCTGTACAAGCAATAGGTGTCGCGCCACGTGCAGCGCTAATAAAGACTGCGCTGTGGACGAGAAATGCACGAATGGTAGGTGTCATGTTCACTGTACAAAGGATAGAGATTGCCCGTCAAGCGAAATATGTCTGCAAAACACTTGTCAAGTTGGGTGCCGTTCAGATTCGGATTGCGCCACATCCGAAGCGTGCATTAATAACATGTGCATCGATCCGTGCGATAGTCTGACCGCTTGCGGCACAAATGCCATTTGTTCCGTTATTAATCACGCAAAAGTGTGTTCTTGCAAAGAAGGCTCAGGTGGAGACCCATTCGTAGAGTGCGTTCGTGTCACTCAATTATGCGGTGTTAACGATAACTGCGGTATCGGAAAACGTTGCGAATCATCGATTTGTCGCGCAGAATGCAGTTCCGATACTGAATGCTTTGATAATGAGAAATGTATTGACCGGCTTTGCAGTATTATTTGCACCATAGACAACGTCTGTCCGAATGGATTCGTTTGCGATGGAGGAAAATGTATTCCTGGCTGCAGGTCTGACAGAGAATGCGCTCAAAAAGAGTCGTGCATTAATCGAAAGTGTTTGAGTGTATGCGCGAGTCCAACAGCGTGTGGAACTGATGCTATTTGCGTGGGTGTCAATCATCAGCCGAGATGCTCATGTCCGGCAAAATTCACAGGAAATCCCAAAGTGGGCTGTCGTCGAATCGATTGCGTGGTTGATGTCGATTGTGATACGGGAAAAATATGCCAGAATTATAAATGTAACGTCGGTTGTAGATCTGATAACGGATGCGCTGATGACCAGAGTTGTATTAGTCTTCAATGCACGAATCCATGCATGTTTAGTGGGGTTTGCGGAGAGAATGCGTTGTGTAAACCGAAAGCGCATCAACCCGTATGTTCATGTGCGCCACCTTTTCAAGGAAACCCTACGATCCGTTGCATTTTACCGCCACAAGAAGCTATTTCTTGTAAAGCAGATTCCGATTGTTCGATCGATAAATTTTGCATACATAGGCAGTGTATTACGAGATATGAATGCAATTCAGATAAAGATTGCTCGGTTGGCAATATATGCGTTAAAGGAAAGTGTTTTACTGGCTGTCGTCGTGACGAAGATTGCGCTCTTGACATGTCTTGTCATTCACAGCAATGTCAAAATCCATGTAACTTTCGCAGATCATGCGGAACTAATGCTCTTTGTACGCCTTCCAACCATAGACCCAAATGTTCCTGTCCTCCCAATTATACCGGTAATCCTTTAGCCGAATGTATTGAATTGCCGACGTGTCGCAGAAACGACGAATGTCCGATCGGTTATGTTTGTCAATCTGGTCAGTGTACGGTTATTTCTGGCTGCGTATCCGACAACGAATGCACTCAAGAAGAAATCTGTGATAATGGTAAATGCATTGACGGCTGCAGAAGTAACAGTGATTGCGATTTTACCAAAGCATGCATCGAAAAACAGTGTCAAAGTCCATGTTTAATTAAGACATGTGGCACTAATGCTCGATGCCATTCGATCAATCATGAAGGCGTTTGTCGATGCCCTGAAAGCTATAGCGGAGATCCTAATTACTCGTGTCAAGTGGAACAAGAAGAATGCTATACCGATAAGGATTGCGGTTCATCGAAAATATGCGTTAGTAATCGATGTATTATTGGCTGTCGATCTGATATGAACTGTCCATTCGATAAAGCGTGCATAAATAGGCGATGCAGTGACCCGTGTTCTCTGCAAACATCGTGTGGATTTAATGCGCTTTGTAAGCCACAGAACCACAAAGCCGACTGTTCGTGTCCACCATTTTTCCAGGGAGACCCTAAAGTGCATTGTCTCGAAACGAAACCTACATTGGAATATGAATGCCAAGAAGATAGTCATTGCGGTCCCGGAAAAGTATGTGAACACCATTACTGTATTTCGATTCAAAAGCAATGCTATAGCGACACCGCTTGCAATCCTGGAGAGATATGCGACGATGGAAATTGTTTCATTGGTTGCAGAAGAGATTCTGATTGCACTTTCGATAAGGCGTGCTATAATAGTAAATGCGTGAATCCGTGCACCGTTCAAACGCCGTGCGGACAAAATGCTAATTGTCAGCCAGTTCTTCATCGACCTCAATGTCGCTGTTCTGCCACCTTTGAAGGAAATCCTTACGATTACTGTAAACCTATACCGAAATTGCCATCACTTGAATGTATCAAAGACAACGATTGCCAACTCGGATATATATGCGAGCAAAATAGATGCAACATTGGCTGCAGATTTGATGAAAATTGTCAACAGGACAAAGCATGTATTCATAGGCAATGTTCGAATCCTTGCGAATATCCAGAATCGTGCGGATCTAACGCTTTATGCACAACAGTTGGCCACAGACCGCGATGTTCGTGTCCGTCAGGTTTTACGGGAGACGCAAACATCCAGTGCTCTCCAGTGACTGTACCGATATGTTTACACGATGCTGACTGTGGTACCGGACAAATATGCGAAACTGGAAAATGTATCGACGCGTGCAGAACCGATGACACGTGTTCTTACACAATGGCGTGTATCAATCAAAGATGTCAGGATCCGTGCAGCGTATTTGGCGCGTGCGGGCGAAACGCGTTTTGCCAGCAGGAGAATCATAGAGCAGTGTGCAGTTGTTTACCTGATTATAGGGGAGACGCCAACGCTGTTTGCGAAAGAGAGGAAATCAGCTCGCAGTTAGGTTGCGCTAATGATAAAGAATGCAGTTTTGGTTTTATTTGTGATTCTGGTGCGTGCATAGAGGGATGTCGTAACGACGATCAGTGTACACCTGACCAGGCCTGCTATAATAGAGTTTGCAAAAATCCGTGCGAATCGGGAAATGCTTGCGGAATAAATGCTGATTGTTCTCCAAACGTTCATCGACCCGTCTGTTCGTGTCACTCAGGATTTGTTGGCGATCCACTCGTCGAGTGCAGACCACTTCAAGTTATTGAATGCAATAAAGACTCGGATTGCGGTAATCGACTTATATGCGAAAATTTGCGATGCATTATTGGCTGTCGGAATAGCGTTGGCTGTTCTCTGGAAGAATCGTGCATTAATCGAATTTGTCAGAATCCGTGCAGTTTGTTCGGTGTTTGCGGACGAAACGCCATATGCAGACCATTCAACCACACATCGATCTGTTCGTGTCCGCCAGGACTCAAAGGCAATCCAAACGTTGTTTGCACCGAAGCTCCGCCTCAGTGTCTCAAAGACAGCGAATGCGTTGTCGGACAGATATGCGAAAACACTCAATGTATATCTGGATGTCGTCTCGATAACAATTGTCCCGAAGATCGAGCGTGTATTCTCGGCAGCTGTCAGAATCCGTGCTTACTTCCAAACAGTTGCGGTGTTAACGCCAATTGTCAACCATTCAATCATAGGCCGCGATGCGAATGCATTGAAAACTTTCGCGGAAATCCATTTGTTAAATGTGAACCAAGTATGTACAGAAATATTTCATTTTTTTCAATAATCAAAGTTATATGTGCGTATAGGATGCGTTTTATTGCCTCCTGTTAGCGGTGTATGCATTGGCAGAATTCTAAATTTTAACTATAATTTCAAACATTTTACTTTGTATTGTTGTGAAGCAAGCATTTTTATAAATTATACTTAAAGTCAATACCATTTGATGTGGACAAAAAGGGTGGACTCTTAATAGTTTGAATGTATAAAAATAGAGGGAAATAGAGTATTTTTAACACTAAATACTCGGTAATGGAAACCTATTTAATAAAACAATAAATACTTAATCGTTAATCTGTCCCCCTAACTCTCTCTGTCTGCAAATCGGTTCAAACTGGTTTGTGCATTGTTGTAAAACAGGTGTTTTAAAATTTTTAATTTAATATGTTATACTGTATGCAAACTTTTGCTTTTGAGTTTCGTGACATCAGCTCTAACGCTCCAATAGCATTAGGGTGATGTCACTATAAAGCACAAAATTTTTGTCCACATCAAATGGTATTGACTTTAGGGTGTCAAAGACTGAATATCTTGGGCTCTCATTTCGAAGTTATTCAAAATTCAAGCGGCTGGAGGTGGAAAATCCTCGGATTTATGCGACAATTTTTTTTCGTCAAAAAAACTTTTTATAAAATTTTTTAATTTTAAATTTAAACACGTTTTAAGCGTCTTAATATTATTTTTTGTATCGTTTTTAATATATTAATAATTTTGCATTAAAACAGAACAAATAAGTGTATTAATTTGTTTTGCAAATAAATGAAAAAATAAACATTTACTAAGTTGATTAACTTGACGAAAATCAATTTTTTCAGTCCAATATTATTAAAAATCATTTTTTATAAGTATTAGCAGATTATAACAAAATAATTATATAATAAAACATATATTTTTTAACATAAAGGAACTATGTTTTTAATTAATTTTACTATATAAACAAAACTATAAAGTTTTTATTCCCTTTTAAGTAATGTTTTATTTTTATTACTTTGTTTTTTTAAAAAGAGATTTGTTGTTTTTCTTGATAAACATTAGATCATAATTTTCCTATTTTTGGGTTGGGAGCCATCTTTTCAGTTTTTCATGGAGGAGGGTCTACCCTACCCATACTTTGGGACACCCTGGAGTAGAAATAATAGGCACGAATTACAAAAGAGGTTCGGGCGGGTTCGAAACCGAGTGTGTTGTATGTTAAGAAGTTTTGCGCTTTAATTAAATTTAACCAACATGTTTCAATTAATTGGTAAACGTTAGTTTAATTACAGTTTTAATAGTTCTATTAAAGTATTTAATTTATTTGCGGGTAACAACAATATCGCGTACACTAAATTAATTGTTTTACAACAATAATGACAAGCGCGTTCATAGAGCTTATATTTCGAACATATTAGATTTTAGAGTAAATAATTTGTAGCGTACAGTAATGTAATTAATGCTACGCGCGTGACAACACTATTTATTTTCCGTTTTACAAACAACTTGTCAATCCTTTATTCTCGATAACCCCTTATACCTGTAACTATTATAATGTTGCATATTGTTTATTTAAAAGGTTATATATTGTTGTTTATTATACTTTTTTCTTGCGCTAAATAATGCAGTTTATTAGTTAAAGTTTTTCGCACGTTTATGGGTAATATAAGTAAAAATAGGCTTCTATTTATATTGTAGGAGAACGTGACGGGGAATAGAGAGAGAGAGAGAGAATGACCTCATTCTTTTAGTATATTATACAATATATTAGATTAGAAGTATGTATGAAAAATAATAGTGGAGTAAAATATGAGTAATAAAGGAATGTTTACAATAGACTATGAAATTGTCAAAATTTAAAGGCCCGAGCCCGATTCAAGCCTGACAGACTTGAACCCGAGCCCGAAAAAAGAATAAATTTAATTATTCAAAGCCCGACACAGCCCGAATTTAGATAACAATTTTTTTAATCACAAAGTCAAATTCTGACTTAAATTTTTAAATATCTATTTGGTTATAATTATATTTTATTTATGCTTAATTGCAAATAATGTTTATTTTTAATGATATTCTATTATTTTTTCAACTTTTTTGCTAATTTTAATAATGTTTACATTAATATTGTTACCAAAATTAAAATTTTCGGGATTTTTATTTTTTGGCATAAAAGCACGGCCGATACAGTTTTTTAACTTAAAGCCCGAGCCCGACAAAGCCCGACAGAAATGTCGTGGGCCCGCGGAATCCGAAAAATCGGGGGCACGTTTCATAGTCTAGTTTACAATATAGTTGGCACACAACACAACTACGTTGTTGATTATGTTTATTAGTTGTGATTGAAGGCAGATTTGCCATTTTATAGTATATGTCGGTAAAATGTTAACTAATAATTATTATATATTTTCAAAAAATATTCTTTTTGAAAATTTTAAGAATATACTAATAATTGTTCTTCTAATTATTTTATTCCGACTTTATATTGACAATATAACGAATATTAATACGTTGGAAAAAAGGATATTAATCCGTGAAAATACTTTTCAAAATTTGTTTAAATTAAATTAAACAGTTATTGATGTTAATAGAAATCCAGGAAACATTACAATTGCCATTAAATTAATGAATAAAATGTTAAACACGTACAATGAATACTGGAATTTTATTTGTTCATTAATTGTGTCGAAAAGTGTTTCCAATGGTAGTTTGATTTTAAAGAATAATCATTTTACCAAACTTAAGGATATGAATAAGTAAGAAATTTAAACATATATAAAATTAATGACATTCTAATAATGAGAAGTTTTAATAGTCCATTATTTTTAAAATGCATTGGTTTCATTTAATTTTCATTAACTTTGTTTTGTTTATTATGATTTAAATTCTATTCAAAGTGTATTTAGTTCAGATTTTGAAACTTTCTCCTCAAAACTGATTAATATTAGCAAA
>JAQIXJ010000262.1:0-42722 GCA_034700185.1 Phthiracarus laevigatus
AATTAGTAAGCTCAAGCTCAGGAGAACATTTTAATTTTGAAGCTCAGCTCAATTTTTTCCAGTTTTGAGCTTAAGCTTTGCCTGTTCAAGCTCAAGCTCAGGAAAATTGAGCTTTCTGCCATCATTAATTTTAAGTGCTAAAAATGTCTTTTCACAAATTTTTAAAAATTTTTTCTTATTTATTATGATGCGAATAATGCTCAAAGCAGGTAAACTTCAATTTAGCTTCTGTTTAAAGTTATGATGCTAATGCTTTAGCTTAAATGCATGTAAAAGCATTTAAATTGAACTTGAATTTTGTGCTAACGAAACATAAGTAGATATTTTTTAAGCTTAAAGCAAGTAACAATTTATTTAAATAACGTAAGTCTGTTAATTTATGGCATAAAATTATTTGAAATCAAATTATCGAATGTTAGTAAAAATAAAATGTTTAGTGATAATGATGTGTATAATTAAACTCAAATTTATAGCTGAAGTTTACAAACTCTATAAACACTGACAGCAAATGAAGCAAAGATCAGTTTAAAGCATGTTAATGTTCAAATTGAACTTACAGTATTGCCATCATTGATCTGTACAGTATATCTCAATATAATAACAATAATCATTGCCACTCCTATCCTAATGATTGGTAATAACATTTAAAATGCGCAACGTTTCCCCAAAAGTATTTTTAAGTATTTCGAACGATTCATTAGAATCGAATTTAATTTAGAGGTTTTCATTAAATCTCAATCAAAAAATTGACTGATAAATTTGAATTTTTCGAGAGATAAAAATAAATCTTTTAAAATAAATTACTGGTTTTCATCCGAAAATTCATCGTTCGGTGAATATTCTAACGAGTTTCGCAATATTTGGCATCACTGCCAACAATTTTTTACGCAAAAAAAAAATGTTTTATTTCAAAATTTTCGAGTGACATCAAACTTTTCCCTTCAAACCAAATGATTATAATGTACACATCTGTTCGTTTCTTCGGCACACCGTAAGTCATTTGTTTCGCTTCAAGCTATTAGACTTTAAATATTTTTTTTTGCGAAACTTTAGCTTTCTATGAGAAATGAGCATTAACTCAAAAACTTCCTCTCATGGCTTAGTAAGCAATAATTTCCAAATTATAAGCATAGGAAACGTCGCATTTATTGACTAGTTTTTGCTTTTAATTAATCGGTGGTAGAATTTTCTGTTTTACTTCGAATTGCTTATAACCATGAATAAGCGAATTATCGCAATGAATCAAAGTTTGAATATTTGCAGAACCATATAGAAATTTACCAATTTTGGGAATATTTTTCAAGTTTTTAATAAAAATTTTTTGTTAAGTGCAAGTTTCCGCGATAAAATCCTACTCTATGTTCACTTTTGTAAATTCGTTTTGGTTTTCTATTATTTTAACTATCCTTATATTTTATTCAAACTCGGTAATAAAAATAACAAATTTTATTCATTCATTTATTTTTTATTATTTGTTGTTTTTTAATAAAAAAACTACTAAAAAACTTGCTATCACTAGCTTCTAACCAGTGAGTTACAATAAAAAATGGAATAAATTACACTCATGGCAGCAATGATAGTATGATAGCTTAATAATATATTAATAGTTTTACACGTTTTACACCTTATTTCGATAATACAATTAGCCCAACACTATTAGATTCTTGTAAATGCAGATAAATATACCGCTTTATTAAGTGAATGGTTGTTTTGAAATTTATTTTAATTTTATGCGAATTTGCTAATAACTTGCGAACTGATAAATACTTCTCAAAATTGAACTTTTCTATTATTTCTTATCACTAAAAGTTATATAAATTAGTTGTTTGACCTCTTTTATAGAATAAAATACCGATAAAAGTCAAAAAAGTATTGGTATTGAACAAAAAAATTTAAATTTTGCTCTCATTTCATTGTTTTTTAAAATCTTTATTTATTTCCACCTAAATTAATACGTTTCAACTGAAAAAAAACCTATTAATCAAAACAAAGAAATTTTATTACAGTAATATATACCGAACAAGAAATATAAATAATAATTTACAAATAAAAAACACTAAAATATTACAATAACTTCGCATATTGTAAGAAAAAAATTCAAAACCACGAATGGATAAAATGCTGTACAAATTTTATCAAAAATGATTTTTTTTCGAAAAATAAATGCATATAACGTTAATATAAAACTTTTTTAGCACTTATGGCACCCATCACTGCAAATGTGTGCGAAAAAAACTTTATTGGTAGTTTATTTATTTTTTGACGATGATTTTCTTTTACCTAAAAAACAAAACAATAAACTACCAAAAACTAAAAACGCGCAAAATACGATCGAAAATGCTACAGTTGGGTGCCATAAAAGTTTCAACAAAGTTTCGGTTGATTGACCGCCGCCTGAAAATATTTGAAACAACCAATTAAAATATACGATTAGAAAAATAAAATCAAACTAGATTTACCTTTATATCGAAACCATTTCTGTATATTAGCCTTGGATTGGAAGCCACAGTCGGCCTTAACTAGAATGGGTGGCTCGTTATTCTGTTCAACGATTGGATTTCTGCTGCACAGATAGGGTGGCGTAGTCGTAGAATTGGTATCGAATTCCCAACCAATAAAAGCCTCGTGAGCCCATCTGGCAGGTGACGCGGAATTAAGCCATTGCGTGGCTATCGATAGATCTTTATAATGGAATGTTGTGCCAGAGCTTAGAAATATGATTGACAATATTAATCCAAGAAAGATCGAAGCGGTCGATCTCTTGTCAAGTGCCCAAACAGCTGTCAGCGTAATCATTCGTAACGTAAGCAAATAAGCTAACATTAAGATTAAGTAAATGGGAAGATTTTGCTGGAGACCGGCCATAGAACAGGCGGGCAAAGCATACGCTATGTATATAATGATTGTTTGAGGTAAACTATGTATGAGTTTCGATATTAAGTACGCCGATTTCCCATATAAATTTAATTTGATTTCGTTCAGAACGTATTGCTTTTCTTTATGAGCTGTTTAATAACAAAAAAAAAATAGGATGAGTGGGGAAAAAATTGAATGCCATAAGAAAATAATGTCAATAGATTTATTGTCACGTTTTGATGGGTAACCTAATAAGTGGACTAACAAAACAAACTAACCATCATTGAGCTCAATTAAAAGAAGTGGTATTGGCATTATTGAAAGCATCGCGTGATAAAACCCTATGCGATCCCAAATACCTGAATGGTATAAAATAGAGTAATTATTATCAATAATCTAATAATAGTCTCTTATTGTTTGCGTTTACTTTCTTGCTCGCGACCAACTCTTACGTGCCAGTAAATGGTGCCACACATCACCGATAGACATAATGCGACAAAGAATTTGAAAAATAGATGTATCAGATTATATGGAAATGTGAAAATGAGTGCACGGCTATTAGTGTGTACGAGAAAAAAAATAAATTAATCACTCTTTACTTTCGGATCACTGCTCAAAACAACTCACATCCATAAAGCTAAGAATTGAATGGCAAAATTAGCTTTTTGTATTGGCGGCGGTGTGATAGATGGTGGTCCTGGCGGTGCGATCGCGTTATTATTTCGCCGCGAGTATAGTTCGACTAAACTTTCGATGCGTTGACTCGACTCTAGCATCGCTTCCGAGCTTAAATTATCGAGAGTAACCAAGTCTAGGTAATAATCACTTGGGTTCTTGTAAGCGGGACACGGAAAATCAATGTACGCGAAATATGAGAGCAGTTCTTTGCGTTTACCAAAGTAAACAATCCTTCCCGAGGATATAAGCGCTATACGCGATAACATCGTAAATATTTCGTATGTCGATGGGCTTATGGTCATTATTACGCATCTGCCACTTATTAACGCCCATTGTCTGAGATACTCGATTAAAAAGAATGTGTCGAATATGTCCATTCCTTTAGTTGGCTGATCGAGTAATAGAATTTCTGTTTCTAACAGTAGATTTATGGCGATAAGTAGTCTACGTTTTTCGGTATCAGTCAGATCTCTAATGCAAGTGTGACGAACCTCTCCGAGACCGAGCTCTTCTAAAAGCGCGTTCGTTCTCTTTTTCGTGTCAAACGAATATCGTTTAGAAGGTCTTTGCAAAAGCGATGTAAAAAGTAATGCCTGCCGCGTAGACATATCGGGGCATAATGTCGTGTCTTGGCTGACGTACGCAAATAATTTAGATAACCGTTCAGGACTGAGAAAAACCCCATTTAAAATAAAGTCTCCCTTCACTCTTCCCTTGTGTTTTTCGTAACGACCAGATAGAATATCCAGTAAAGCGGTTCCTTCAAACTCTATCAAATTAAAAGCACACGCTATACTTATAGTCCGTATCCGTCAAAAGTTTCTATAATCTATAGTGTAGTGTAGCTATTTATTTATGCTAATCTAATTATGATCTTTTTTATAAGTCATACTTCAACAAACAACAATTGAATTAATTACGTAGTAATACGATTTGATAAATAAAAGAAACCTCACGTAACGCTTATTAAAACTAATTAAACATTGCATTAAATGATATGTTGGACACCAGTTAACCCTCAAATAAGAGACAATATTTATCATTATTTTCGCCCTGTTTGCTATTTAGCAAAAAATATGTTCTTAATTTTTCAATTAATATGTGAGTATACTTTTTTAATAGAGTCATCATAATTAGATTTTGTTTCTGTTTAAGTTTATTTGGGCAATTATATGGGTGTTCAAGAAAATTATCATATTTATAAATTATTAATGCGTATAGAATTAGAAGAAAAATATATTAAAGCTATGTGTAATAATTAAATGCATTTTTAAACCCATTTTTTATAATAAAGTTTACATTTGGATCAAAAATACTGTTATTACAAAAACTTTATAATAAATAAAGCAGTTAAAAAGTCGCTCGCAGTCAGCGTTGCATTCAGATTAGCATTTTGCGAAAAATAATGCAAACAATGAAAAATAAAATTTTCAATTTATTTACACAAACGTCTGAATCATAAAAGATTTTAATTTTGAGTGTGAAGATCAGTGGGTCACACATCACATATTTGTGGACCAAACTATTCGCTTATGTTAAATAAAATATGTAACCCAATAAAGTAATTCGTTGTGGGCTCGTAATATAATAAATTGGACCAAATTTTATTTTTGTATCAATAAAATTTTACCATTAAATATATTGAAATAAAATTAATAATAAATTTGTGTGACAATTTATTTAATGTGGCACCACTTCAACGCGCTCTCATTATAATCATTACGCTGTGTTTAATAACTTCCTATAGAATTAACTTTTCTATCAATCCCGATATAAAAACGAATCTATTGATCGCATAAAGTAATAATGTGTATCATTAGGTTTAGAAGTTATTATTGAATATCAGCAAAAATTAATTAAAATATTTCAAACTCGAATCATCTGCCCATTGCACATATGTTTCACTATAATTAAGATTAAATGTTAGCGAAAAAAATTTTCAATTGATTAGATATAACACAAATCAAAAAAAACTTATTTTAATCTTCTATAGAGAGATAGTTCATAAAATCGGTTTCATTATTATTTTATCGGTATTTTGATACGCCTCAACAAATAAATAGTTTTATAGCTTCAAGGATTTTAGAATGTTTTTAGCCCTCTTTCGCTATTATTAAAGTGTTATTTCTCTGTCGATCAATTCTTAATCCTTGCCCTCGAATGATACTATAACTGAGAAAAAAGAGGAGTCAGAGCTAAAAAATTATACAGAGTATAAAGTGTTTATTAGCTTAGAATTGCGAAGTTTATAAAATAAATTTAGCAAAGTTTATAGAATAAGTTTAGCAAAATTAAACTGAAAACAGCCCATAATTTTTAGAGAAGAGTTTATAAAAGTTCACACTTATAATACGTTCAGTAGCGTGTAATTTATTCCTTAATAATATGCGTTCGTATAATTTGCTGATACTGTACATTATTTCCACATTTTAGTATTTTAGTTTATCGAAATATGTATTTAATAATGGATTAAGAATATTATATATTGATCATTAATAAAAATAATTACTTCCTCAAGAAATTAATTTAATTTAATAATTAATAAAAAATATTATTTCAATTTTCCCATTTAATTAATTTTAAGCATCTCATTAAAGCAAATTACAAGTAAATTAAATAAGTTATAAGTTTGATGCTTTTTAAAAAATAAATATGCTTTTAATGAAAATAATGTTTAATTAGTAACTCAATTATGATACAGTAAAATAAGTTTCTTTTTTTTGAATTTGCTAATTTGAGAATAAAATTACAACAGTAAAATAGGCTGATATCTTCCCAGACGAATACTGATTTAAAATCCATTATCTAAAGTTCGATTAGAGGTAAAAACTTACTTCTATGTCTACTATAATTTAAAAAAGCGCTAATTTATTATATTAATAAATTCACATAAAGTTTTAGACTTTAGAAGCAAAAAAATTATTGATAACTTCTAGCATGAAGTAATAATTAGTGAAATAACTAATTTTTATTATTGCACTCGAGAGAGATTATTTTTTATGAATTCTAATTTATTTTGGGTGTTATTTAATAAAATAGTTGAAAAACTAGTAATTAATATGAAACGCAAACTCATTTATTAATTTATTATTATGGAATATCAAAACATAGCCGTTTCGTTTGGGTGTTTGTTTGCTCACGAGTCAGGTATTTGTTTGAACAATACAGCCATACGAGAATTTTGAATACAATGCATAACTCGCACACTTATGTCATTTCATATCTCGTTGATTTTTTGCTAACATTTAATTTATATATAATTACGGCATTTATTGTTTACTTAATTCTTTTCACGAAAGTTCAAGTATATATGATTTGATATGCGGTACAAGGATGTGCGCAAATATCAAACCTCTTGGGCAAACCATAAACCTCAAACTTATAGTAGGGATTAAACAATATCTCGAAAATTGGTGTCGACACTTTGAAATTATTTGGCGATTCAAACCCCAATTTATTTTGCGCATCTCTGGCCTATGATAAAATGGACCAATACATCTTAAATTCTTAAAGGCATTTGAATAATTAGGTTTCATTATTAAGAGTTTTTTATGCATTTGTGTTTTGTTCGTACAAAAGTCCATCAGAAATTATAAAATGATGCACTATACGGATAATTAGCATTTTTATTCATAAAATTGCTAAAAAATATTAAATATAATTATGTCACATAAATTATATATTTGATATTTAATTTCACATAATTATAGCTGATACGGAATTCTATCCATTTAAAGCCAAAATAGTAGTATAATAAATACAGTATTTAATGCAAATTCTTTAGGGTACTTAAAATTACATATATTATATCATTTATTTTGAATATGTACTTTTTTTATGAATTTCAATCTACAATTTATATGGCATTTAATCTTAACACTCGTTCGTCTCTCGTCTGACGAGAGTTTTCATTTCAAAAATGTTTTTACGCAAATTAAAAACAAATAAAAACATATTAAAGCATAAGATTATTTTTTAAACGAAAAAAAACCAGAGCGTAAAAATAAGTGTATTATTAAATACCCATATTTATGCTAATAAAAAAGTTTAGTTATCGTTATAAATCTTTAGATTATTTTCAACCGCATACAAAAATTGAGTTCGCGACGCCTAAAATTATTACTAGCATTATAAAAAGAATATCACGAACTGCTTTTACCCGTTGACTTAAAATGTTATTTGATTTTTATGAGTTATCTCGACTGTTACGAATGAATAAATAACCCGTATGGTAATGGTGAAAATTAGTAATTTTAAACTTTTTTAAAGATCTAAAGTGATACTAATAAAACTTTCGCATTGTTAATTTAATGGCTAAAAATAGAAATACTATGGTTAGAACTTCATTCCCGAACAAAGAGTTATTGTGAGGTGCAATACTTGCATCGATATCACGATCGCTGCCTCAAAACTTCAAATAACAATGCAATAAAATTCAAGAAAGCTTATGAATTTAATATAATAACATGGCAAGACTATTATATTTATCATTTATGGCACAAAAAAAACAATTTTAAAATAATAATAAATTTTAGTAGGTGTTTAGAATACCCCCATTTAAGGAGACGATACCAACGAACCGATCGCAAGTATCAAACAAATATATTAAATTTTGGTGAACCTGCTTTCGACAATGGGACACTTTTTTGAATCGGGTATTAATTTTCTTTTACTTTTTTTTATCTAATCTTAGGTTTACATCAAAATATTTTAAAACACTAAAAACTATTTAACGCTTGAAGGATTGAAAATAATATTAACTTTTTTAACAAACAGTTTAGTTTTGGCAGTTCCATAAAATGTGTTTACTGTAGTCTTAATTTAATAGAATATTCTACATTTTATTAAATTTTTTCCATAATTTTTGTAAAATTTTAATTGAAAATATTTTATTTTTTAAACACTGGAATACAGTGCATGAAATTTGTAATGCAATTAAATTATACTTTCATAATATTTATATACAGATAAGCTATAAATACGCAAAGTAATGGGTTTGCTGGAAACTACACACTAAGCTTATAACATTTTAAAAATTTAATGTTGTCGTTCTAAGCTGTTACGATTTTAAAGCAATCTAGATTTATTAAAAAAAAGCCTTTTAGATACGGTAACGAGTCATCTAAAGGTTTGGAATATTGCTCTTTCCTCAGCAGATGTAGAGGTTTAATATTACTGAAGCAATTTTTACTGATTTTGTATTTTAGTCAAGAGTTTTACACTTTTCATGTACTGTTTAATTTATTTTAAATTACAAAAAGTTAAGTAACTATTTTATAGAAAATTATCCTCAATAAAATAAGGAAAAGTTTAATTTTAAAGTTTCAATTTAATATCGCTATTAAGTTAATCATTCTGGCTATATTTAGCATATATAATATTATGAAATTAACTTCAAAGAAAATTAAAGTGCGCTGAAACTAGAAAACACAATTTAAATTCTAAGTGATAAGTGTTATGCAAATCTATTCTACAAAAAAAACCAATTAAATATTTTAGATAAAACGGAAGTAAAAATCGTGATAATCTTAAAAAAATATAACGTAATGATAACAATAAATATTCTAAGCGGCTATAATAACTATAACTACAATACGTCTTTATATATATTGTTTATATAAAGAAAATATGCGGAACATAAGCGGTTCCACACATATATTAGAGGATTAGATAATACATATGATTAAAATTGAATCATAACAATAAAAAACTCACCACTAGTTGTCATCAAAGCCAGTAATTCTCCAGCTCTGACATCAAAATTGATGTTATCTAATACTTTCAATACTTGTCTACGAACGCCGCATAATCGTCTCCATGTGGACGACTTGTCGAGTTCGTAATATAGATTTCGTACAATCAAATGCGGATGCTTTACAGGAATATTATTAGAGATGTCGAGTTGTGACGCGGAAATCGCTTCATTTTTCATGCCATAATCGTTACCATACCTTAAATCGTTTTCGCTTTGCGCTTTGATGTTACCGGAAAAAAACGATTGCGATGACAAATGTGGTGCCACTTTTGATTCCGATTTTTGATAATGATTTCGCTGATAATGCGACGGAGTTTGATGGCTGTCGTCGTAATTGTTTGATTGCGATTCGATAAATGCCGATTCGGTGTGCGATCGCAATAAGTCCGGATCACTTTTCCACGTTCTTTTACCGGTTCTTCGTCTGGTGTACGGCGATTCGGATGGATTGCTGGAATCGGAACCGATGGGATGCGACGAATTTTTCGTTCGTACGCCACCATTGGAAGCGTTGATGGTTGCGCTGTGTTGTGCAATACCGTTGCCGTTCATCTTTTTAACTCCGATTTCGCTCTGCGATGCCTTAACGCGCGGTAAACCAAACCGTAGATAAGTGTACGCGTCTTGGTTTTTGATTCGCGGCCCGTATTTCGGATGATTCAGTATATTGTTAACAGTTGTCTCTTTTAGCTGAAAGTTGCCAAAAGGGCGCTCAGAGCTGGAACTCTTGTTAACACCTAACGCTGATTCACTGAAATCTGCATTTAAGTTTTGTCGATATATGGACCACGCGTGCAGGTCTTCGGAGTTGTTGAATGCGTTTCCACCCGTGTATGGCATTGAGTATTTGCGTGATTCTCCGTCCCACATAATTCAGACGACTACCTAATTATAATATAACTCAACGTTAGCATCATTACACGAAATTGGCAATCGTTTTTCGTAGAAAATGAAAAACTTCTTTCTGCGCACATAAAAACTTACAATTACTTATTAAGTATCAGAAAAAAACATTACGAAAATTTATTTAATTGAAAAAAAGTGCTACGCTTTCCAACTAAATTAAAATGTTTCAATTGGGAACAATTGATAAACAGTATAACTTATTTGAGTCCAGAAAAGCTTATTTCATTAAATAATCGCTGATGTGTTACTATTATTAAAAATCAATAAGAAGCCAACTAATTGACAAATGATTGATTAACGCTCATAAAACTAGTTAAAGACGGTTCAATAATCTTATACATTATTCATTACAATATGCGCTAACGTTTGATTGTATTTTTTATTATCATTTTCGTCATTGAAAAATCTTAATCATAACTAAAAAAAAAGAAACGCTTAACAATTATTCGAATCACCCCTGCAAATGCAAACGCAAAATTGAAGTCACACACAACGGAATGATGAACTCATTTTTGTTGATATACCGAAAGGTATTCGCCAAAAAGAGGTTGACTTACGTATAGATTAGATTTATGCTATTATTGTTAGCCTTTAGGAAATTATTACGTAACATAGTTTTACGCGACTCCAATATTTGGTTCTTGTATTTTATTTTCAAATAAAGTGAGAGAGAGATATTGTATTAGAAACGATAAAATAATACAATTGTGTCTACACTTTTCTAACAAACTATTGTTTTCCTGCAAACTAACTTGAAATCGAAACAAAATGAAAATGAGATCGTAATATACACCGGGAAATGGAAAAATCACTCGTATCGGGAAAAAAATTATGATCAAAGCGCCAATTAGAGAACAATCGCAACGTTTGCAGCGTTTATTGTAAGGCACACAACAATTTCCCAAAACTAAAGGATGGCCTAAAATGTAACCATGAGAACTTTAGAGGAGAAAAATAACAAAAATGACAGCTATTAAACGAATTAAAATCCACTTTACAGCGAAAAGAATTTAAAGTTTCTAAACAATTTTTCCTTTTTTTAACAAATATTTTTTTTTGCGAAAACAAAATAATTTTTTTCTAGTTAGTATAATAAAGGGTTTCTAAATGTAAGCACTAATGATAGTTAAGCTCACCCATGAGAACCAAGTTCAAAATGAATGGGTTGTTTCATTCACAGTCGGTTATTCACATCTCCCCAATAATACTATATTTCACCATTTATTTGTGTGTACTTTAAATGTATTTTTAGTACTTTTTACTTTTTATTTTGCGTAAATTACATACTATATTGTAATAATCTAAATACGAAAATCGAAATTAATGATGTACTTTCTAATAATAAGTCTTATAAGCGAACAATAAGTAATGTGGTATTTGTAATGTATAATAAGGAAAGTGGGTTTTAATCGCTATCGCAGTTGCAAACAAAAAACATCATAAAAGTTTTTAATATGGCATAACGTAAGTTAAGTATGGTTTAATTATTTTTCCGTAGTTGTTCTGTCAGTTAGCGGTATTACTTTTACTTTTCCGATTTTCGTTTTTAATTAATTCATTAGTTATTTAAAAAAACAAAAGCACACGCTATCATACAAAACAATGTATTACTGGGTCTGTGTTTTTATATTATACTTTATAAATATATATTTATCGAAAATAATAAATTAAAAATGTTAATCAAATGATAATTAACGCATCGCTCACCTCATCAGAAACTGAAACTCTTTTCTCAGCCAATTATACCAGTGGACTGTTAATATGAATTTTAATAACACAACAAATATAGTGGAAAAATCAACGCGTAATTAACGTTATTATGCGGACAACAATACTGTTTTTTGGTGGCAGTTGTGGTGTTGCGCACAGTACTAAACAATACGCGAAAAACTAATAACAAACGGCAACAACTCTTTTGATATTAATTTCGATTTCAATTTCAATAGATGTAAAGTTAGTGTACACGGAGTGAGAACAAAATGAAAGGAATTCTTTAGTTGTTTGCTGCCACCCCCTAATGCACAGTTGGTAATACACATCAGTTGGTGTTCGGCTTATGATCAAATCTTTAGTCGTGCTATCTTTCTCTCTCTGTGTTTCGCATAGTTGAGAGCTCAGAGCTCTCACTCTATCGTTTCTGTTTGGTTCTAGCCTTTCAGTGCTTACCCGTCCGACCTAATTATAAAAAACGTTTGAAGAGGAACGCAAACGCGTCGTCGACCTCCAAAACGGCAAAAACTGGTTTTTGTGCTTTTCTCCAAACGCGACGTTAAATAAGCTGCGATTCAATTGCAGCGATAGTTCCTGCCAATATTCTCACATAACATTATATTCAAATGGATATTTTATTATATATTATGTTTTTGTTTGAAATTCCGAAAACTTTTTCTACTCAACTATAACAACCACTGAAAAATATATATACTTTATATGGATTTTATAAAAATATTTGATTTGCATTTATATATATAAAGGCAATCTTTATTTTGGTTTTGAAATAGCAGTTTTCTATTGTTAATAGTGGTGTACGCGTTCGTATGGATACGCTTCACGCAATCTTAAATCGGGCGTTGGACATGTAGGACCGCATTAGCAGGTGCTGTAGTGCTGTTCAGTGCTGTTCCGCAACACACTAACCAATCAATGCAGAAAATAGTTTATTTGATAACAAGCACGTCGACTGCAGTGGCAGTGCACACAAACTTATCGCTTGTTTAATATTGAAATCAAATACTTCGTCTCACTTTCCATATACGAGTTTTAACCAAATTAGATAATTTGTTGTCTACATTTGTTAAGTGATTGATTTTTTATTCGCTTTTGCCGTTTATAACTTAATTAATTCGAATATCATCGATTTCGCGGCGATTAACAAAACTTTAAAACTATTTAAAATAGTAGTGTTGTTTGTGATGTTTAGCGCCACAAGCAGTTAATAATATCATCGCATCCCACTATAATTTGCTGACCCATATAAAGAAGATTAAAGGTAAGAAAATGTACCAATAGGTGATGTGTTACAACACTTGCACTTAAGAGACGATAGCGATGATCGCTCTAATCGCTTAAATACTACATAAAACTAGTATGAATTAGTTAAAGAGTGGGCCGACTATCGTAACAAACGTTTGTTGTATACGTTTTACTCAGTTTTAAACATAACTAGTGGTTTACATCGAGCAAAATAACCTAAATTATAAATATAGTTTTATCTGTTGAGTTATTTCAAATTCACAATACGATAATACATTCGTATTCTTGTAATCATAACAATTTATTATAATAGTCAATGTGTTTGTAAGTGTTTTTTTTTTGTTGTTTCGTGGATAAAATCTGTTGTTAACATTTATTTTATTGTTGAATAACAGATGAGTTTTGGAGGAAATGGTGGCGTAGAAACACTATCGATACCACATATGCTGGAACTGATTGGTGTGTCGCACAGCGGGCCGATTGTGCCGTCAAATACCTCGTTCTGGTCTAAGTTGACCTCTTCTGTCGCTTCGGGACTAATTCTGAAAGATGTGTCCTGTGAGGTACTCTAACGAGTTATTTACCATGTCTTTATTATCAATTTTTTTTATGCCTTAGAATAATATTTATTTAAAGTTAAAATTAGTTTGCTTAACCTATATTTAAATTTTAAATCATGTAAATAACAAACATCGCATTTAACTAATGACTTGTAAATAAATATGTAATATAAGGTACACTCTGGAGAGGTTATGGCAATATTGGGAAGTAAGGGTTCGGGCAAGAAAGCGCTCATTGACGTAATTGGCCACAGAGTAGCCCAAGGAAGTACAAGAGGACAAATACTACTTAACGATGTTCCGCTAACATTACGCCTATTTCAAGAGCAATGCGGATTCGTGTCGAAAAGAACCCAATTTATCGATGGCCTGAGCGTACGGCAGACGCTATACTATATGGCACAGATGACTCTTCGGAGTGACAATTCAGTGAAACGTGGCCGACTTAAGCAAGTAATGGCTGATTTGGCTTTAAGCAGTGTTGCCAATAGAGATGTTAATACGTTGAATATATCGGAACTAAAACGTCTGGCTATTGGTACACAAATGATTAGGGATCCGTTGCTGCTTATTCTTGACGATCCCACCAGTAATCTCGATCCACTCAATACATATTTTGTTGTATCGATATTGTCAAACCACGTCAAAAAATATCAACGTATAGTTGTGTTGACAATGGATAAACCGCGATCCGATATCTTCCCGTTTCTCGATAGAGTGAGTTATTTATGTCTGGGAGATGTTGTTTATACAGGCAGCACAAGAATGATGATGGACTACTTTCGAAGTATTGGGTTTCCCTGTCCTGAACTCGAAAATCCATTAATGTATTATCGTAAGCATTTTGTTACTTTAAGATTTATTTAAAAAATAAGAAAATATATCAAACATCAAAAATTTTATAAATGAATTGTTCTCTGCAAAACAAAACAAGAGTATTTTAAGTTGAGTACCATTTCTTGAGTACCATTCATTTACGGAAATTAAGTGATCCTAAGATAAATTTTGATGAAATGCTAGGAGTTTATTATTTTGTGATAAAATCGAATTTTAGTTAACTTATTAATAAAAATGATTAAAAAGATAAAAGTGCTTCAAAACTAATTAAAACAATTTTATTAGCCTCATTTATCTTTAGTTATAACTTATAAGTGTTTGTGGGAATTACTTGTCAACAAATATCGTAATTTTGAAATTGCGTTTTAGAAAATTTAGAATTTTTTTAGTAATTTATAAAAATTAATAATAAACATTCAATGCTTTAAAATGTTAGACATTTGACATACAATTTATATATACGTTAGAATTAATTTAACAAATCTATATATTTAGTATGCTTATCGACTGTGGACAGGAGAAGTCGCGACCGATTCATTGAATCATCGGCGCAAATCGCGGCACTCGTTGATAAATTCAAAATAGAAGGCCACGAATATCGGAAATACTCGGGCACACCGGCACCCATACCGGTCAATATACCGTTAACCGCGTACGGAAAAGCTTCCAGTTGTAGGATATTAATATCACTGATCGGTCGACAATTTTCTTCTGCGTTTACTCTCAAAACACTTCTCACCCGCATATTGGTATTGCCATTATTTTTCGTTTTGCTTTACTTGTTCATATTTCCCACACTGGAAAACTCGCAAACTTCGTTTCAGTCACGAAGCGGCCTATTATTCAATGTGTTGGCAGGAATCACTTTTCTCACGCCAGCGATAACCGCTTATAATTGTGAGCTCATATACCAGTTTTGACAAAACTTTCAATTAATATATGAAATTAAAAACATTTAATAAGTGAAATTTATTTTATGTGAAACACGCAGTTGCTTCGCATCGGAATCGATTCTACGAAGAGTCGTCACGGCTTGCGTTATATCGCGGTCCAATGTTTATCTTCACGCAAATAATATCCAACTTTTTATTAAGCTTAATGACAATATACGCGTCCGGAACTATTATCTACTGGGCATTTCAGTTACGATACGACGAGTTTTGGCAAAAAAGGGGAACTATGTTTTGCACGATAATATGGGCCATCTATACGTATTGCGAACAGCACACCATTGCCATCATGTCTATCGTTAAATCTCCATTCACTGCTGCCGTTACCACGATTTACTTCCTTTGTTTCGACTTAGTTCTTGGTAGCAATACTTTGCGATCTATGTTATCGGCGCCCGATTGGCTTTATTATTTAAATTACGTTAATATCTATTATTGGTCGAGTTGGACACTTCATTTTAATGAGTTTCAATCGAATCCTGACCTCAATAGAGTGCCTTTCATTGCTGATAATATGACATACGAAGCGTGTGGCGCTAATATTATTCCCGGAAAGTGTATATTCCTGAGTGGCAATCACTTTCTTGAACAACGATTGAGAGACGTGAAGGATACTCAGGAGTGGTCACTAATGCATTGGAAGAATTATTACATTATTAATGTATTTGTGATCGCTTTCTATTTAGTGAATATAATCGTTTATCTCATACCACTCCCAGCATCACTTAAAGCTAAATTTAGAGATTAAGATCTCTAAATTTCAATGTTTCTTTTTTTAAATGATTGATGTTAAATACTTTAATCTTTCTATTTTTATACACACAATTATCCAATTTTCTATAATGTAGAGTATCCTTCACTTCTTAAAATCCTGTACTGTATATACATTTAAGTTATTTGTTTAAACTGGTACTATAATGTAGTTATTTTTTTACCAAATATTTTTTTAAGAGAATAATTAAAACAAAGTGATTATTCGATTTCAATATATAACAAATCACATTTTGCAATCGAATGGCAAATAAGAAGCACTTCACTAGAAAAACTTAATTTAAAAATAACATTTATCGAAAAAGGAGTACTTCTAAAACCACAAGAATATTAAAAAGTTTAATCAAACGAAGTATAATCAAAAAAGATGTGGTTTTAAAGCTCACTCAACAATTGCGTATAAATTATAAGTTAATAAATTATTACAATAACTAATTTTATTTCGCCTTAAATTAAAGGAAACTTTGAATAATATTGCGTTATAATGTTTATGGTAAGCTTATATATCTATAGCCTAATGGTAAATATAGTGTGCATAAAACAACGAAACTATTACTGTATATCGGATTAAATAATTGATATTTAAATTATTAGTAAAAGTTATTTAATATGTATATAATATATAATCTGTTCAAACTAAACAAATAATTAAGTTAAGTAGCAAACAATATGTTAATAATTATACATAATTCTAAAGTTAGTACACAATTAAGGTAATATCGAATTTGTATACATGTTATTTTGCGAATTAATATTTACTGAACTAAGTTATAGTTTCAATTTGAAATCTTTACAAAAAAAAACACCTTCGAGTCGTTGCACTGGAAGTTAATAATTAATTAGTTCACATAAAAATAATTTTGTCAATCAATAATTACATATATATTAAAAAACATATTCCAAATAATTATGACGAATTGTCATCATTTGACGCAAACTTATTCCGCAGAAGTTCGATCTCTTGCTTTAAATCATGATTTTCGCGCAACGCTTCGTCCCTTTCCTGCGCTAACTGTTCGAATTCCGTTCTCAGTTCGTTTTCGTCGGGACATAACAATCGTTTCACTTCATTAAGGTTTGCCTGATGTGTCTCCACTTGAGCGCACACTTTCCTCTTCAACTCATTGATTTCATTTAATAAAGCGATACATTGATTATTAGAGCCATTGCTTAGATTTTTCTTCAACACTGAACGTAACGCCGAAATCGTGTTTTGTTGCTCTTTAAAGCTTCGTTGAACGCGTTTCGTTTCCCTTTCGGCCACAAATCTGGCATTAGTCGCCACTTCGAGCTGTAGTTTCAGATTTTCCATTTCCTTATCGGTGGAACCGAACGTATGATTCGTCTGCGATTTAGCTTTTTTCAATTTCTTGAGATCATCGTACCGTTTCTTCCATAACTCCCAATCGGTGGACAATTGTTCGATGTCTAAGCAGTGATCGAAGCCTGACTGACGAACCACTTTAAAAAGATTACTGAGTTCGATATCGAAATGTTCGATATTTGAATAGTTATTAGTAAAGTATATATTATTAGGTTTAATAACATAAGGCAATGATTGTAGTAATGGTTTCTGATCAGAACATTCGGCGGCTATTAAATCACTGCCACTGTTATTATCGTCCATGTCTTCCAATTTAACTTTTCCTATTTCGTCGACTTCGAACTCCACGTTTAAATGTCGGGCTAACGAATCAAATTCGTCGTTATTGTCGTAATAGTTATTCTGTTTGATCATTATTTTACTATTATTATTATTATTATTGTGCATACTATTACTATGCATTGTTTTCTGCCTTTTGTTGGCATTATTACTGTTATTGTTATTAGCGGTCATAATAGCAATGCTGTCATTTTGCGATGATTTAGTGATACCATTGGCGTTACGCATACTGTCATCCATTACACCCACACGTGACTCATTGGGTTCGTGGAAGTGTTGTCCAGACGCCGAACTAATCACGTCATTGATGGTAACTATTGTTGATTTGCATCCTTTAGTCCGACATTTCCAGTACGATCTCTCCTCTACACTCTTATTGATGTGGTAATAGTAGCCACCGAAACAAAGCGCTCTACCATTTCGTCGTGTGGCCACAAATGTCACCGAAGACATCGTTTCAATAACGCATTCAATTCTTCATAAACAAAACCGAGAATTAAAATTCAAGCGGTAATCACGTAATCAGTATTTGAAGAAATATGGACATAATTTAGTTTATGTGTATAGAAATGCGTAATTGTTTTGTCGATAACAGCGTTGATGTGCGAAACACTGACGATATATCCGTCGTATTGTGTTATGTTTTTCTCGTTTCGACTTTAAATTAGAGATAATCATTCGACAATTACGTCCAAACGTTTTCCAGTTTTATTATTTTACCCCTTTTTTATTTCAATGGTAATATGCATTCATTTTTTATTAGTTGTTTTACGTATTCATAAAAGTTTATAAATTTTAAGTTATATTTTATTTATTTGTCATTAGAGTTATAATATGGATTTTTAAAAAATGTGTTGTATTTTTAAAGCTTTTGTTAATTTTAAAAAGAAGCTCAGCTTAGTTTTCCAACACTTTATGTAAATGAAAACTGCAATCATATCCATGAAATTTACAACACTTTAAGCGTTAATTAAAATGATGAGAATAAGCTGAAACTAATAGATAGATTAATTGTAAAACATTACATACAACTAAAGGTGCCAATGGTTTGGTTTGTAATGGTTTGGTTTAGGTTTTTTAATTGTGGTTTGGATTGGTTTGAAAAAATAAATTCAAGAAAACCATTTTGAAACCATTAAACCATTTACTTAAAAATAGTATAAATAATTTTAGACAATAATGGCTTCATCTTCTAATTTCGATAATTTTTCAATTTGAAAAATAACAGGTGATAGTGAATAAGTTTCTAATGTTGAAATACTTATTGGTTATGTTAAATCTTCATTAAAAATTAACGCACATAATTAAGTATTTAATAAAACTTTACTTGAAAATATGTAAACTGAAAAAAATGTTTATAAATGGTTTATGGTTTTTTAATGGTTTGGATTGGTCTGGTTTGAGAACTTAAATTTATGGTTGGTATTGGTTTGGGAAATATCAAACCATTTGCACCTTTAGTTTAGACTAAAACTCATGATATTGAATGATAATTTTTACTTTTTGACCAAAAATGTTTGAAAATTTTATAAAATTTCAATACATTAACTTTGAAAATTTTGGCTAACGTTAGGGTACACCCCATAGACTTCATCTGCGTGTCACTTGATAATTGAAGATTAATTGTGTATTTGTTTGTTTACAAAGAAGTTTACACATTCTCTATAATGTAGACGTAATCTATTGATAAGAATATTAACAATAAATATATCACATATCTATACAGTATATCAATGACTCAATAGTTATATTTAGAAGTTATGTTAGTTATGAGTTAATTAGAAATATGTTTACTATAAACGTTGTGAATTGAAAGTTAGTGTGTGTGTTGTCAATTGACATGAAATGAACGAATCGAAGCGCACATCAATACCTCATTGGGTGTCCTCATCAGTATATCGATCGCCGTTTGACATGTTCAACACATGGATACCTTCGGGACACGAAAAGGCGCTCAAATTAGCGTTTTATAACACTATAGCGCTTATATTTCTTGGGTTTGTTCTCTGCATTTTGGTTGCCGTTTATTTCATATTCGAGTCATTTATCCGCGCATTAGTTTGGGCAGTGCTTTGCGGTTCAGTTCTTCATCCGTTTAAGAGGAAAGCTATTCATTACACGCGTAATTGGATTAATGATCTGCGATCTAATGGCACACCGATAACATTGGCAACTGTTTGCCTTCCCATTACAATCACTAATAATCTGTTGGATACGTTTATAGACGTTATATCGAAATATTATAAGATATTAATAGCGATGTCAATACCGTTACCGGTTCTCTACCTTTATATACATTATCTCTCGTTTATACACGAGTATTGTTATTCAATCCTATTTATTAGCGGATATTTTATTGTAAACGCATTCACTTATTTAACGAGTGTTCAAAACACGTACATAATTATATCGATATTAGTTATTTATATCAGTTGCATATCATTTTGCTGGTCCGACAAAACGAACCCGTTTTTTATAATACTGTCGCCATTTATTTGGATGACACTCGTTATGCACATCCTATCGCTGATGGGAACGTTTGGATATCTCATTACAATATTTCTAGTGTTCGTCGTTTTGGTTGGTATACTCAAAACGATAATTGGAGCGCAATCTCGTACGGACACCGGTGGCGATCAAATTGATAGCGTATCGGCAATCACTGTCAAATTAATTCAATTTATTTATTTTGTTGGACCTTATATAAGTAAATTATATAAAACGAGTGGCGATCATCGAAATGGGAATACTTGTGATAATAGCGGCGACATTGTGACCGACGATTCCCAACCAATCACCGAAAAAGTATCGGTAGCCACGAGTCCGTTTCAATTAATTGACGCAAAATCACATTCAATGGCCGATGAAATTGATTCGCCGACGAGTCAAACCCGATTTAGTCTGAGTAACGCGTATTTATACGCGCTTTTGTGGGCATTTATTCTCGTCCATATCTGGTGTCATATGAAGCTTCTTTATTTGCTGTCAATACCGATATTTTTAATTTTAATAAGATTTGGCTGGTCTGCGATTGTTTCCTTGCTTTTTAATAATATTAACGTTATTAATAGTTTTATTCAAACGCGCGATAAAGCGTTGATTCATCCATTCATAAAAAGTGCATATTATTATTATTTGGTTGGCGATAATATGGTAATTTTTTGTCAAAATTTAAATATATCACTTAATTTTTATTCTATATTAATTACAGATAACCGATATCATCGAATTATCGCTAAACGCAATGACAAGTATGAGCGTTATCTGTATTATGGTTATATCTATCCTATTCGCTACAGTTTTTATGGCGATTCAAGTAATATTTTAGCATAAACTTATCCATTTTTACCATAGAAAAAGCCTGTAATTGTTGCATGATTTAATCAATTTAGATTTACGGCGAAAGCATTCATTTAGTTAATGTAATGGGAAATGTTGTTAACAAGACTATTGGCGACAATCCAGAGTTATCTCAGTTATTGCCCGAAAGTTTTCAAGGCGTGCACGGAGTGTTGGATGAGGTGATTCGAAACGCTTACCAATACGGGCGACAATATATCAAAGATACGATTAGAAATGCGCTGAACGTCGACGGAAATTATACGAAAACGAAATTAGTGGAGAAACAAATACTTGAAATATGGGACAGAGCTTACCATTTATGGCTGGTTAGGAATTCCAATGAAACCGATTTGCTTCCAAAGAGAGGGCCATACGATTTCGAAAAATTATTTAACGCACTAAAAACGCTCGACTTTTCGCTTGGGTTTAATGTTTTAAAAGAAAATTTCGATACAGTTATTTCCGTTTTCGACTCTGTGTGGCTCGTGTTGAAGGGAAATGTAACGCTTATTTTTAGCGCAATCGCTGCCGTTTTTTCATCATTATTGGGCGGCGGAACAGCACTTCTCAACTTTTTCTTGAATTTCGTGAGTTAATAGGCAAACGGCGCAAAAAGTTTGCTTTTTAATACATTTTGATTAATCGAATAGATTGTGTTTTCGACCGCATTATTCTACTTATTATCGGCGAGCGGTGAACAGTATAAACCAATAGAACTCGTAAATCGATTATTTCCTTCGGAATCTCATAAAGAAAAAACGGCATCTCAAGGAAGCAAGTTTGGCAGAGCTGTGGAAGAAGCCATTAGAGGAGTATTTGCCGCTTCACTGAAAATATCAATGTTTTATGGAATTTATACGTGGCTTATTCACACACTGTTTGAAGTTAATATTGTTTATATTCCCACAGGTATAATATGTTTGTCAGTTAATTAGTTGTTATTATCAAACAATTTCACAAAAATGTAGTGTTAGCCGCAATTTTTGGAGCAGTGCCTATACTCGGCGCTTATTGGGCATCATTTCCCGCAATCATAGAACTATGGCTCGTTCATCGTCAGACAAGCAAAGCAATTCTTATGGCCATCAGCGCTATACTTCCCGTATTTTTCATTGATTCGTCGATATATAGCGAAATAAAGAGGTAAATGTTTACAATATATTACCATATCGTTAACGATCGGATTTTTAACGTCTACGCGTGTTTTCAAATTGTTAAGCGATAAATTTATTTATAAATTATAATATAATTAAATATAATTATTGTCAGTGCTGGTCATCCATATTTAACTGGATTAGCGATAGCCGGTGGTATATTTTATCTTGGCTTTGAAGGAGCTTTGTTCGGACCAATGCTGTTATGTTGTCTTTTCGTTGCTTTCAATATATACAGTTCTATATTACAAGAAAGCGCAACCACAACACCGACGCCCAGAAATGAAACCACAACGCCTTCAACTAATAAATTAAAGCGATTATATTCAACAAACGATTAACAGAACTAATTTTTTGTAATAAATTGAATTATCATTATCTCGAATCTTATGCATGAATTGTTTTAAGTTAGAGCAGAGTTCAGAGCACAAGTCAAACTTTAAATTTTGCTAATTATGTTTAAAATACTTAAGAAGAGAAAGATACTGTGATTACAAAAGTAGTTTTAAACCAAAGTCAAAGTAAATAAATTTAAACAGTATAGTATAGCTGTACTGTATAATACGGCGTTTGCATAATTATTTAAAACATATGGCCATGTTTTTTGGCACACATTATTTGTTATTTAATCTTATGATTTTTTGTTATTTAATGTTATAATGTTTAAATGTAAATATAAATAATAATGATTTTAATTTACTAACTATAATGAAACCAATAAATGCCACATTAAATCTCTATATGATACTTAACGTATTAAGCTGTGTAACAGTAATATTGTTTAATTCAGTAATAGCGCAAGAATGCAAATGTAATAATTTTCAATGCGAACCGCCGGTACTAAAGTCTGAATGTGAAAGTAATAAAGGAATATTTATGGAGTCAGACGAGTTGCCAAACACTCGTCAAATTTGCATTTGTTGTGATTATTGTATTTACGTAAGAAGTATGAATTTGTTTACTCGTTATAGAATATTGCAGTATTATAAATCAAAGTCCAACCAACTATATTTGTTTTTTTTGTAAAATTTGCATAACTATAGGATTCACAGTCAAATTTAATGAACCTAAATTTATTTTACTTGCCGATAATTAGTGATGATGAGGCTCGGGTTCCATAGGCTCGGGTTCCATAGGCTCGGGTTCCATAGGCTCAGGTTCCAGCCTAAGCCTGTATCTCCCTTAAAGAACCTGAACCCCGAACCTCAATATAATTAGAAACTGAGCCCGAACATGAGCCCCGAATCTGTATATGTCTTATATTTTACCACAAATGAGTAATAATTTACGACAATATCAAATTACATTTCAATTAATATTTTTTCGTTTAATGTGATATGTTTGATTATCTATGTATTTTTTATTTCTCAAATAATTATAAAAATTCAAGTTTAACTAAAATGAGTGATATTAAAGTGTAAAATTTTCGTCAAAAATGTTAATATTGTTTATTTTAGAAGATTTAGCCTTTCTACAGAGGTTCCAGGCTCTCAATAGCAGAACCCGAGCCTTGAACCTCAGGCTCCAAAAAGTGAGAAACTCCAACCCGAGGCTCTTCCAAAATTTAAAACTTAAATCTCAACCTAAGACTCAGGCTCGGGTTCAGGCTCCGAAGGTTATCAGGCTCAAAACCATCATCATTAAACGTTAATTATAAGAGTTTTAAGATTTTAGGAGTTAATTCATGAAATATGAATAAACATATTAAAGAAAAATGAATTTATAAACTTAGCTAATAATATTCGTCAATTTTTTTAACTAAGTTGTATGCAATTCTGATTTTGCAGAAAAAGATGAAAGTTGTAAAAAAGATAGCAATCCTTCAAATTTAATCCTTTGCGGGGAAAATCTTTTATGCGAAGAACTTAGCGAAAAATGTGCGGTTAAAAACCAACCAAAAGATCCGACGATATTATTATTTGATCGACTAAATCCACTTAATTTAGTGCTTCCCTCCAATACGGTTAACGACAAACCCGACACTGGTTTCGGTGCGTTACCCGCAAAATCATTCAAATCTTTACTTGGGTTTGTTATGAAACACATGACGGATCACGAAAAGTTGGCGAAAATATTTCTAGCGCTCATTGCGAAGTTCAAAGACAACGATTTTTTCAAAACCGTCAAATTTTATTTTTCGAAACTAAATCCGCAAAAAATGATTACTGTCATTAAAGCGTTACTTTTGCTTCCTCTCAAACAGTTCGATATATTGCAGTTCGACAAACTTTTAGGAAATTTGCAGGTGACTAAACTCGACGGTTTGCACACATTGTTGACTCAAAACGGTTTAAAAAATATGAAACCAATCGCTGACCAAACAAGTAATTTAAAAGATTCAACGGCTAAATGCAAGCCATATTTTGATTTCGATTACGCAGTAATTGGCAAAGTTGTGATCAATGGTAAACGTTTTGAAGTGCAACAGGGGTCGAGTATTAGAGGAATTGTTGAGATTGATAAGCAAAATATTTTAGTTCAGGATCCAGATTTTGAAATCATAAATACTTACTATAAAGGAAAGTACATTAAAAGAATACAGAAAAAGCAAAATCTTTGTAAAACAGAAAAAAATGGAAATGAGTGGTGGACTGCGATTTAATTGAAATTTCTTTCAAACTTATTTGCTAATCTAAATCTATAATTAAGTGTTTTGTTATCGCGTGTTTCATCTATGAATTAAGAAAAACGTGTACTTGATTTTGCATTTAATTTTTAGCTCATTTTTGATCGCTAAATCAAAGCTAATTCTAAAATAAATAGTATAAATAATTAATTGTGAAAATATTTTAGCCTATTTAACTTGATATTCCGGATTCTCTATCAAATTGTTCATGAGATATATTAATGGTGGCAATTACACGCAAAATTAAATTTTTATGCTCAATGTAAAATAAATTGTTCCCAAAAATGGGGTTTCAGTAATTGGTTTTGTAAATGTTAATTTAAATAGAAAAAAGTTCTAAAATTAAATGAGTAGATCTGGAAAATATTAAATAAATATTTTTTGATTTACTTCATTATACTGGAATAACGTGAAAATAACTATTTGGTAACAAAAACAGTATAGGCATTACATTCTGTAAATAATTTGAAAACTTGAAAACACATTTCTTTTACTTTAAGTTCTGTTCTTAATCATACTTAAGTGATAATCAAAGTTTCAATTACTTTTTCGTAGTATATATATGTATTTTACGTTTCAAAGGGTTCTAATCACCTTTTCTCTCATTAACTATTTACGCATTAATATAAAATTACATTTTTAATAGTGTTTCAATAAATACAGTATAAGTTAGTCATAATATTTATTTGAAATTGTAACAGTTTAACTGCATTTTTGATAAAGAAAAAATTAATATAACCCTTAGAAACGCCAAACATATATTACGAAAAAGTACTTTAAATTTTGATTATCATACGAATAAAGTAATAACTTAGAAATAAATAAAATTTATTTTGGGAAATAAATTTATGTCTGCGCAAAAAATCCTTTTATACTAACGTTACAGTGATGTAAAGTTTAATTAAGTTTATCAAAATATTAATAAATTGCAAGTTGATTAATAGATTAAATAAATACATACTATCTTTGTTCCTAAATTAGAATTTGCAATACATTTTAGTTATTCAAAAAGAATCGCGTTTGTAACGATGCAACCTAAACCACAACTCGAAATATTTTATTCATTTTCCCTATGTTTGCGAATGGTTTGTTATTTGCCAAAACCCTCATAAAATACATGAATCACAAATATATATAATTTTTTTAGGCTAAAATGAATTAAAAAGTTTATATTTCCATAAACAAATAAATACTGCCAATACGAGATAAGGTCATAGCGTTTTCTACCTCATATATATAAGTAGATTCTTCGTTGAATTATAGAAATAATAATTGTTGCTATACTTTTTATTAATGTTAGAAAAATTAGGTATGTTTTAGAAATCTGCTCTAAAAACTAAAACACTTGACATTCTTGCAGCAATATTTTGTGTATTTCGCTGAGTTAACTTTGAAATCTACTAACAGTATTAAATCAAGCGATTAAAGTGGAAGAAAAAAATGTTCACAGAATTAATTCGTGTCATCACTTTCTTCTGTGTTATAATCGTGTCTAATTCTCAGCTTTTTAGACCCGGATATGAACCTCAAAGTGGTTTGTATAAACAAATAAACTTATCACAGAATAAAATGACTAAATTTATACTTAACTAATATATAGTAATTAATTCACTTTTAACGCCTGTCATACCCCGAAGTGAATGTACGGCAACCGCGGATAATAGATTAGGCTTATGCATGCCTAAAGCTGCCTGTCTTTCGTACGTATTTTATAAATCGGTTATTAAATCATAATTAAATTTTTTACTTACTAATGAATTATTAAATTAAGTTTAAATTAATCTATTTATTGATTTGTGTCAGATCTGGCGGATATGTCTCTGGACTTTGCAGTTTCGTTTTATCGTGTTGTGTTTGTAAGTATCAAATTATTAGCTGGTTTTCAAAAGAAAAATATAAATCACTTCAAATAAAATTACCATTAATAAAAATATAGCTGAGTATATCAACATTGATACTATAAGACATTTTCCTATTTAACTAAAAATGTAGACCAAGGAACGTGTAAATCGGTAATCACAGCAAATGAGACGTATTTCGTTTCACCGCAATACCCGGCACTGCACAGCGAAAGACTCGATCCTCCGTTTTGCATATTCACTTTGCAGCGAAACACGCCGATCATTAAATGGCCAGTTTGTCAAATTAGATTAGATTTCGATGAGTTTAGTTTAGCGCCACCATATAACGGCACGTGTGGTAATTCCAGGACCGATTCATTTATTATATCCGGCGCCACAAACTTCAATCAAACTGGTCTACCAATTGATGGACTTTGCGGCGATCTTACTGGTCAACATAGTAAGATTTGGTGCCATAATTTTGCCAATATTTTTTCTATAATCTCTGCAAATTATATAATTTAGTATACATTGACGTCGATCCAAACAACGTAAACGATCCGCTATTATTGATCGTAAATACGGCTAACGAGCAGGAGTATAGTCGCAAATGGAGTATACGCATACAGCAAGTTCCGTGTCAATCGCCGTACAGAGGTTTCCATTTTATTTTGCTATGTTTTTTAAATTTATAATAATATCATCAAAAACAATTGTTGCACAGCTCCTCCAGGATGTCTCCAATATTACACGGGTCAGACGGGTAATGTGGAGAGCTTTAATTATCGCGGTATCGGCAAAGCCCAACCTGTGTCAATACCGGGCCAATTTCCCGGTCAACAAGAAATGCCAGCACCCAATTATTTTAATTATCTCCATTACGGTATATGCGTGGCAAAACTGCCGAAAGTGTGCGCAATCCGTTGGCAGGCCATTAATTTTGATTTCGGTGGCCTAACAGCGCTATATTCGTCGTCAGAAGAGAATTGCATTATCTATCAACAGGGGCAGAATGACGACATCGGCGATTATGTCATTATACCAGCTTCCTCTCTGAATGGTCAAAATTTACTCGTAAATAAATATTGTGGCCAACGATTAAACCCGAACCGAATCAATAGCTTGGATAATGCAGATGTGTTGTGTAAGTTATTTGAGTTAATATTTTATTTAATATTTAGTTATAATATATAAGATTGATTCGCAGCATTTTCGAAACCGTTTATTTTGATGGTCCACTCGGATTCGAGGCCAGTAATTAATTTTTTGAGCACTACACCGCAAGACCAGAAAGGATTTTATCTGCGATACCAACAAATTTCATGCTAGGCTGGCATAACATTCTTCATACTACTGTTGTATACAGTAGTGATTTAATACAAATACTATGCATTATGTTATCCTATGTTATTATTAATTATGAATAGTAATGGTGTAGAAAAATTCTTTTAGCTATGGTATGCGATTAGAAAAGTTAATTTGAGTTTATATTTTTTTATGCTAGTATTAGTGCATTTAATTTTAGTTAAAAGCAACATTGTTTTTTTTGTAATTATTTAAAACCATATTGAAAACTCATCATAAAACGGAGTGAATTTGACAAAAAATGAGCATTCGTATTGGTATCGCACGACGCTCATGATAGTGGGATCGAAGAATTTTATTGTAGGTATTAAATACCATCGGTATTTATTTTTAAAAATATTTTCGTTCAACACTTTATACTGAAAATTGTATTAAATAAGTTTATTAGTAGCTGCCTGAACATTAATTAGGGTTTACTATGATATCATAAATTTAATGTTTTAAGTTTACGATTTTATGTTCTTTATTATTAGTCATTAGTTTGGAATCGTATATTTATTTTAATAAAATAATATTAACACGATGTAAATCCTATTTTGTCCGATATTATGAA
This sequence comes from Phthiracarus laevigatus, assembly GCA_034700185.1. NCBI lineage: Eukaryota > Metazoa > Arthropoda > Arachnida > Sarcoptiformes > Phthiracaridae > Phthiracarus > Phthiracarus laevigatus. The sequence continues at coordinate 28,831 of JAQIXJ010000262.1, forward strand.
ATCAATTTATTATTATTCTTTACGTAAGATGAAACAAGGGTACACAGTAAAACTTAATGAAATATAGTGATTTATACGTATGAATATGATTTGAAGTCAGAAATATCAGAAGTAATTGAAATAATAAATTAGTTTATCGATCGAAGAATTGCAGCTTAATTTTTTACCTTACATAGAATATCAAGACTATGTGGAAACTTCCAGAACTTTAGATCTTATGTAACAAAGAAAGTTATTCAATATTACATTTAGTACTATTAAAGTACTGTATTACAGTATATAATACTTTAAGTAAATTACGAAAAAATTGTTTTTTGACATAGAAAATGTGAAATAATCCAATTGAAAAGTTTAATCGTTACGCGTTATAATACCTTAATAGTTATTTTTAATGGTAACAATATATAAAACTTAATTATTAAGCAAAAATTATTTTGTGTTAATAACGTTTTCTAAATCAAATAAAATCTGGAAAGTAAAATACATACGGAAACGCATATCAATTGCACATCAATAACAATTGCTATAACAACCAGCTCTACCTTCAAAACAAATGTTTTTTTCTAATTTTTGGTTAATTTTCATAAAGTTTTATAATTTTTGATTAATTAAAGTTTAAATAAAAATCGATTAATAATGTCTACCGAATCGTTTCCCGTTTTATACTTTAATATGTGTTCGGAAATGATGTATATTATTGAACAAAGATTAACGGCTCAGAGTATTGAAATAAGCAAATCGAATAAAGGTAACCATAGTTTTAATTAATAATCCAAGCGAACCGTAGCAAACTTGTTTTTTAATAATTTTTATATATTTCATACATATATATCTATAATCTAAAAATACAGAAGGCTTTTGTTTTGAAAATTTTTAAAAATTAATTTAATCTTTAAACAATTAAGAAAACATTAAAAATTGCCAGGAATTTAAATTAGTGAATATTAATCATCTGAGAAAGGATTAATTGAAAATAGAATAATTCTAACGCGGCTGAATTACGGACTCAGTTTTCGGTATAGCTCTGATGAACTTTTCACCCGTGCGAATGTGTTCATTAACGATTCTGGGCGGCGTATTCGCTAGCCATGTGGCCAGTGCCACATCTTCGTAGTATGCGGTTGGAAATACGGCCAGAAATACTACATTTTTGGGACCCCTATTCTCAATGTAGTGCGGAAATGACTGTTGCACATAACCGACATCACCGGCGCGGAAGTCCATAGTACGCGCCGTACCGCTAGCCTCATACACAGTCATCCGCGCCTCTCCCTCTATGTAGTACTGCCACTCGTCCGCATTCGGGTGCCAATGTATTTCCCGTAACGCACCCGGATATAGGGTAACAATCGCAGCAGAAATATTTGTAACCGGGAAAGTTGTTGCATCAATTATTTTTGCGGTTCCACCAGCACGTGTTACGGTGTTAGGCCATCGGTCAGTATGAAATGCAAACGACTGTGGGGTCGACCTGTTAACATACGCTCTTTCCACGGCCAATGATTGCGGCAATTCTGAGGCAAACATGTATAATTCCGTTGGCGGCAATTTGTCGAATATATTTGGATTGACTTGGAAATTTTTCCCGAGCACTTCGCGCGGTGTACTGCGCATCACATTGGTTAGCAGAAACGTGTCGTACTCGCTAAACGAACCGGAGTTGAACACCAGCAAGAAAAAGCAGCCATGTTGGCCAATGCCTTGAATAGAGTGGGGCAGACCGGGGGGAAAGAACCACAGGTCACCGGTTTTGACGTTATCCACGAAACCTTGAGCGTGTTGGTTAACCAGTGTAATACGACACTCGCCGTATAACACGTAAGCCCATTCCGCTTCGGTGTGCCAATGCAACTCACGTACGCCACCCTTTATCAAACGCATTTGAACGCCGGCCACGTTTTTGGACACTGGCAGATCAGCCACTGTTACCTGTCTGGTCCAACCACCGCTCATTATACGCTTGTGGGCCAATGCGAATGGATATTTGAATGTTGGCTGATCGCCAGAATCGGATTCAGGCGGAAAGTTTGAATCCTTATTCTGCTTCTCCAACAGATCGTTACGATTGATTGCAGGCTCGAAATAAACGCTGTTTGGGTCGTTAAGACCTTTTTCTTCTTTTTCTTCTTTTTCTTCTTTATCATCGCAACGTGCTTAATCATTTTGATTTAGATAAATTGAATTTAATTATTAATACAAAGAATGAAAATTTTTAAAAAGTCACTAAGAATTACACAAGATTTAACATTAGAGTGAATTAATTAAAATTCTCTATCGATTCATTTCAATATAAAATTAAATTCCTAATGATTATCTAATTATTGTTCATAAAAGATAAATTATTCATCAATGGTATTAAATTCATTGGTAATATTTACCCGAATTGCAAAGCAAATAAACGCCAAAAATCGTAAACAGTAATTTTACTGAATACATTATTTATTATCGTAAATAGTATCGTTGTATTAATTAAGCTACACTTTAATAATCCAGATTTAACTGTTCGGGAAATTTTAATTTTTATAAATTTTGTATAAATTTATATATTTTTAATACGCGACAGTAAGTTTTTATTGAGTAACGTTTCAACTATAGACACCTCATTATCAGGCGATTTATGCGGACTTAAAATTTTTTAACTTCAGAACAATTTAAGACACAACTAAACAGCACTATCTCTACAAAGTAACTGAAAATTTTTAATTGCTATTTATTGTTTACGGGAAAATATTTTATTATTTTATCCTTAACTATTTGGTTTAAAATTTTAGTTTAGCGAGAATTTTACAATTTCTTATTTAACAGCTCTATAATCATGCATGTCAAGGCATATGCCAGTTTTGCCAGTTTCCTGCATTAAAAAAGACTAAATGGCGTCACAACACATACATGTTGTTGCTAACCAGATAAATATTTTGTAATATGTAAGCGTTATGACGCCAATTAGTCTTTTTCAATGCAGGAAACTGGCAAAAACTGGCATAAGCCTTGACATACCTGTATATAATAGCCGTAAGGCTGTTTTTTAGACTGTATAGCTGTTAAATAAGAGAGGTTAAAATTCTCGCTAAAATCGCATGAATATAAAAAGAAACGTCTAGTCGAAACTTTGCGCAATAAAAAACACTGTCGCACGATTCAGATTCATTATCGTCGATAAATTAAAGATATATAAATTTACATAAATTTACCAAAAAATAATCTACACTTTAACAAAATTTTGTTATGCAGAACCAATGGCTAATTTACTGGTATTTAAAGCCTTATATTAACGGGTGTTCCAAGTAATAACGGTACTAAAGGGAATTAGAAAATAAATTGCCAATTCATTATATTTCAATGACATTTGTGAAACCCTAATATTAGCGTTTATTCATTAGTTGGAACTTAGTGGATATATAAATGAAACTAAAATAAATGTTTCATTGTTTTTAGAACGATTGCATGTGATTCATGGATGATATGCATAAATTCTTATTCATGTCAAATCTATCACTTATTTTAAATAATTTATATTATTTTTTTCAAAAATAATGATTGTTTAGCGTTTTAATTGATTGAAAGTTTTTTGCGGGATAAGAGTATGTTAATTCCACATTTAATTGTTTTAAACTAATAATTGTTCCTAAAAACAAGCTTACTTTCGCAGATGTTTGAATAAACACAATACAGATGAACTCAAAACAAACTTCTTTGTAACTTTATTCATAATTTTTACTTTTAACTTTTAGTTTGAAAATTCAAACTTTGTAACTTATTTTTAATACGTTTCTACTAGACTATTAAATTTTAAAATTTTAATAATTTACAAAAAATAAAGAATAAGAAACTATTTTTTAGAGACACAACCAAACTGCACCACAACTAAAAACTAAATTCAAACTTGCAAAAACCCTAATTTATATAAAAGTTAACGAAATTATGGATCGTTAATTTGCTTTATATGTTATCGGGTATAATTGTCTAATTATATAATAATTCGGATTAAGTGCTCATAATTTTCAAAAGAACATTCCATTTTTAGAAATTTTTTCTTTGTCTAAAATTTTAAACTATGTTTATTTAGATAAAAAAATTATTAAGAGTTAAAAATAACTCCACATATAACATATAAAGCACACTGACTCTGCTATTTGTTTGCCTATGGATAAAAGCCCAAATCTAATTAACAATTAACTATCAATTTCCACACGTTTCTAAATTAAGCTTATAGTTTAGAATTAATTATTATAATTGTAAAATGAAGAATTTGTTACTAAAACTTGCTTATTTTACTTGGATATAGTAATAAATGACATACTGTTGGCCATATTTAATCCAGAACTAGTTTGCGAAGTATTTAAAAGGCAACAATTATTATCGTTAAGTATAGTTCGGCAAATGTTTGAAAAGTTGGTCCACTCATCGATAATGAAACTAAACGAGCAGAGCATGAATAAGGTTTGAATAATACCAACATTTATGAGCGCTTCTTAACTTCTTAAAAACTTTTTAAACTATAGCTGTTCGACTTAATGGTAATGGTTTTTAAGCACCAAATGGTTGCGTGCAACACACCGATCGATATCATAGACATTACTTTGAACCATATCAATACGATGCGCAATATCGCGCACACCGAACACACCACCAAATTAATCGAATCGGCAAAAGAGTTGTTCGTCAACTATTATTCGAACCATAATTGGGCGGAATTACAGCTCATTCGATACAACATTCTTGCATATTTGCAGGACATTAAGACCAGAGTTTCGATATTTTTGCGCGATGGCACGCAAGACAATAGCGGAACGTTCGTGATTAAACCGCAAGGGTTTGTGACGTGCAAGTGCCAAATACCCGGCATTATCCGATATTTTAATGATAACGACGAGGTTATCGATACCGTTAGTTTTAATTCGGGCGGTCATTACGTTGCCAGCAACGAGAAAACAAAATTAGGACTTAATATGTAAGTTTGCAGTTCAATAACCAAATTAGCAATTATTTTAAGTTATTAATGTGAAATATTTTTGTTTAATCTTAAGTTATACGAAAGAGTATTCGCAAAAAGACGAATCAGTTGCAAATCAAACGTTTCCGACCGACGCGAACGCTAGAGTGAAAACGATCGGTAAAAATGAGCCACAAATCAAAGAGAGCGCTGCGCAAGAATTAAATTTATTAGCGAAACTTATCGGACGACAACAAGTTACTAGTGATTCGGAACATAAAATGAGTTTTTGGCTTAATCTCGGAACACACGAGTCTATCGATGAGGAGCTTAAACACGAGAGTGCTTTCAATGCTAAGGAACTTGTTTTAACGCCAGAACCAGATAAAAATAGCGATTTAGAGTCTATTATCAATGATTTAACGGTTGATGATAATGAACAAAATAATTATTTGGAAACTCATGATAATTTATTAGAATTAATGGATTCATAAATTTTTTAAAAAGTTTTGTTCTTAACTAAAATCATTAGTTTTAGTCTAAAAATCATACTTGATATTAGTTATTGGTATTTTATTCATAATTAAACAATATATATGTAACAAATAAATGCGGTAATATAACGAATTTCTTAAATATAAATACGAGATTATAAATAAATTGATATATAAAATGGTTTCCAAAATACTATTAAAATAAACGAAAATTTCTTAACTATTAAGTATCTAGAAATTTATTTAATTATAAAAAGCTATCATTACAGTAATCTGAAAGCAATAAAAAAGTGAATTTGTCATTTTTTATTTTAGCTTTTTCTCACAGTCATATTGGTTTGAGATTATGCCATTCGCTTTTATTAACGTTACCAACAAAAAATTAAAAATAAAAATTAGACAAAAAATGGTTAAAAATGTAATATAATTAGTTCCACAAAATCGTTGAATTAAATTTGAAAACAGTTTGCCAAATTATTTGAATAATCTATGCATTACACTGGGTAATCATGTTAAAGCTCTCTAAACTTACTAATCAACTAATAACAAACAATTTATAATAAGTTAAACGTAAAGATAAAAATATGAACTGATAATAAAATTAATGGGTGTTTTTAGCCACAAACATTCTATTCATTAGTAGTGATTGCAATGTCTGTGTTAACGCGTAAAACGTTCATTATTTTTCTTAACTTAATTTGGAGCGCAATCGTAAGTTTTGTTTTTCTCAATTCAATAATCTTTCCTCTAATAATCAATAAGAATGTTGAATAATTAGAATTTAGATTTCAAGGAAGAATAATAGGGGTTACAGTATAACTAACTCAAAAAACTCAATGATAAAGAAGTTAATTATTTAATTATATGTTATACCAATACAATGAAATTACGAATATAAGCGCACATAATATTAGAATTTTTGTCTAAAAAATTAGTAAAGCGGTACTAATATAATAAATATGAACATAATTGGGCATCATATATACACAGTTTACGTTAGTTTGACATAATTTTTAAAAAATGTACAAAAAACTTGAGTTTAAATAAAATAAAGCAATCGAATGTTGCTATCAAATCTCAATATTACTATTCCGTATAACTCAGGCTTATTCTTTTGAATAACGTTTTGGTTGATAACCACTGTCTGATATAATTTTATTCATTTTACTTCAATTAAGAGTATTTTTAAGACAGTAAATAAGTAAATATTTCGACCAGCACTCTGGTCCTTATCAATACTTAATGAATACTTTTAAAGTTTGGCTTCAAAGAGACTTATATGTGAAGTGTTTTAAACTTACCAGATGGTCATTCACACTAAGAATTCGTGCTAAAAACTTATGTGACAGTTTAGGCAATGTTTATTAGTTCTTAATACGTTACAGCCTAGTCAGGCTTATTCGTTATAAAAATTTTAAACTCTGATCTGACCTGATTTGTATGTGAGAGCAAGTATTTGATCTGTTCATCTTTGAAATGTCTAAGTATTTATAAATTTTTAAATTAAAGATATTATCAGAGCGTTCGTTCAAAATCGATTTTGAGAACAATGAGTTTGTTAAGGATGGAAAGCCATTCAGATATGCTTCCGGTTCTTTGCATTATTTTCGAGTACCGTCTGTACTATGGCGAGACCGCATGATTAAATATAAAGCCGCTGGACTTAATGCTGTACAAACGTACGAAATTTCCAACTATAGTTTTCGTCATAATAATTATTTCATTATTCACTTGCCGTAAAAGATATATAGAATGGAGTTCTCACGAACCAGAAAAAGGTGTTTATGATTTCAACGGGGATCGAGACCTGATTAAATACCTACAAACTGCTCAAGAATTAGATTTAGTAGTTATACTGAGACTCGGGCCGTTTATCGACGCTGAAAGAGATATGGTAACGCAATTACACTTAATTAAGTAAATATAATCATTTCATTGTTTGATATGAAAAAGGGAGGATTTCCATACTGGCTGTTAACAGTCAACCCGGAAATGCAATTAAGAACAAGCGATGCCACATATCTGGCAGAAGTGGATCGTTGGTATTCGGTATTATTGCCGATATTAGCACCAATGCTCTATAATAATGGCGGACCTGTTATAACGCTTCAAGTGGAGAATGAGTATGGAAGTTATGGATGCGATTTTGCGTATACCGCACACTTGCGAGACTTAGTCCACGCATACTTGGGTCGTGATATTGTCTTATTTACTACGGATGGAAACGGAGATCCGTACTTAAAATGCGGAAAAATTGATAATGTTTTCTCGAGTGTTGACTTTGGAGTGGATGGTAACGTTACCGCTTCTTTCGCGGTTCAACACTTACATCAACAATTTGGACCCAGCGTTAATTCCGAGTTTTATCCCGGATGGTTAGACCACTGGGAAGAACCACATTCAACTACAGCCACCGCAGACATATGCGCCACTCTCGACCAAATGTTATCGCTCGGCGCAAATGTTAACGTGTAAAATATATTTTATTCAGTTTTTCGGGCAACAGTTTTCTTTAGTCTGGGATAAGTTAAACTTAGCCCAAATTAGTTTAAAAGTCATACGAACACAAATTAATGCATAATAATAATTTTAGAATTTTTCATAACAAATTAAATTTTATTAGAAAGTTTATATTTCTTATCAATTCTTTTAATATTTAAGTTACATGTTTCACGGCGGAACGTCGTTCGGATTCGGTGCTGGATCTAATATCGACAATACGTTTGAACCGTGTCCAACGAGTTACGATTATGACGCACCACTTAATGAATCGGGAGATCCCACTGACAAATACTATGCTATGAGAAAAATCATAGGAAAGGTTTGCCTCGCAAACAATACTTGCGTCTTAACGTTTGATTTTGTTTTGTTTTTTATAGTATCTTCCATTACCTAATATTACGATTCCAGTTCCATCACCAAAGATGGAAACCAAGCCAATCGTTATGACACCCATTTCATCACTATTTGAAAGCTATTATTTGAATGATCCAATATATTCGAAATACCCGTTAACATTCGAACAACTTAAGCAAAGAAATGGGTTTGTTTTATACTCAACTAATATTAGTGTCCATCCTTCAGATCCAGCAATATTGGATGTGTCGGGATTAGCGGATAGAGCGCAAGTATTCGTCGATATGGTATGATTGATAATCACAATATGTTTCGGGTTCGCCCCAATCTTATTAGTACCGTATATATTTTGATAGCAAAAAATTTTTAACATTTGGAAGATTTCTGTAAGCTATTATTTTAAATGAAATTATCCCACCTTAACAGGAATATGCTGGTACATTAAGCAGGACCCAAAAAATTTTCCAGTTACCTATAAATGTTCAAAATGGTTCAAGACTTGATATTTTTGTTGAAAATCAAGGTAGAGTTTGCTTTGGTTCACTAGTTGGCGAATTGAAGGTAATTAAGAATGTAAAATACAAAATTTGAACATAATCCAATTTTTTTAAACATTTTAAATTTACCATAACCATTGTGTTCAAAAGTCCGATTGCTTGAAGTGGCTCTAAAAATGTTTATAATTATACATCTAATATTAAAAATTTTAGGGCATCACTACGAATGTAACATTAGGACCAATAATTCTTGAAAACTGGAATCACTACAAGTTTTTCTCCGATTGGACTCAAGAGATTAATAAAGTTCAAAAACAACATTTATTAAATAAATACGCAGAAATTCCAACAATATTTTCAACTAAAAAAGGAATCCCATCGTTATATGTCGGATCGTTCACAATACCAAACGAACGCGGTTATCCATTGGACAGTTTTCTCCGATTAGACGGCTGGAGAAAAGGATTGGCGTTTATTAATGGATTTAATTTGGGTCGATATTGGCCCGTAGCTGGACCTCAATTAACACTTTACGCGCCGTCACACTTATTTAATCCGTATCCCCAGCAAAATAATTTGGTGTTATTTGAGTTGGAGGGTTCGCCGTGCACTACGCTTGACTCTAGTTGTACGGTTCAGTTCGTTAAAACTCATGTGGTTAACGGCCCAACGCCTTATTCGAAGTGATTATGAATAAATTTAAATGTTTTTATTTCGTTTTAAATTAAATTTGATGATTTATTTTGACAAATATTAAAGTTAACGATTGTATGATGATTTTAAATGATTGTAAAATTTAGATTTTAATTAATACAATTAATTACTTAATTAAAATTTATAACGCAATGGCTAACATTATAACGTTACCAAAAACTTGCTCTTAAAAACTTTTTGAAATATTTTAAAACTTTTATTGATACAACAATAATTACACAATTTAAGTGTAATTTTAACGTCTAAACCAGACACTAAATACAGAAAATTCTTGGACAGCATAGGCATAAGAACTCGCTAATCGGTGTTTCAATTGAAATATTTGTGGCTCTCACTCCTTACGTTTTAAAGTGAAAATTCACATACCGTATATGTAACGTCTGTTACTTAACAAACAACTTTTTAAAAAAGTTTTAAGTTCACGACAGTTGAGGGTTAAGAGTAAAACTTAACTGAAACGTCCGGCAATAATAAAGCAAATATAAGCAAAACTGCCAGAATTATATTCAAGTAAGAATGAATATTTCTATAATACAGAAAACTTCATCAATCGCTTAAAATTCTTAAAATGTGCAGGAATCGCAACGCATTTGTTCAAAAGTTTGTTGAAAAACTTTTCTACGAATACTATCGAGTCGTTATTTATGTGTGATTTATTTATAGATGGAATAAGCAGATAACATTACTACAGTTATTTTGCGCATTATTTTCTCTTATGTTTACATATGATTTGCTAAAAAAGCGAAATATAACAAAAAAACATAGACCACGTGCGCACACATATACAGCACTAAAAACGTATAAAAACGTTTTGGAAAGCAACGGTGTTATGGAAAGTGATGAAAAGCAATGCACTAATATATCGAAAAGTAGTGTTAAAAGAAGGAAAGTGTTTCACGCAATCAATGACCAAACAAAACAAGTGGTTTGGAATGTATTCAATTACTTCTCAGCGCTGGACAAACCGGAAAAACCGTTAGAGAAACCTCCGACGAGAATCACTTCAGAAGCGACTGGTATACCGTATCGAACCGTTTGCAATATCGTTAAACAGTTCAAGAGTTGCTCACAAAACTAACCCATTTTGTTATCGCAGATTTACTTATAGACTATTGAATTAATTGTGTTTTCTATTAGAATCGAAAAATGCTTAATTTTGTTAGTGTTATGTTGTATGAATTAATTGGGAGACGTATTTCGCGACATGCCATCAATAAGTTGCGCATTATTCATACGGTTATCGGAATCGAGACCACATGTGACGACACCGGTATCGCAGTGGTCAACGATAATGGTTCGGTACTGTCGGACGTGTGTCGATCGCAGTTAGAGGTTCATGTGTCTCATGGCGGCATTATTCCAAAGCTCGCCCGAAGTTTGCACAGGAATTGTATTGACGATTGTGTTCAACAATCGCTTAAATTAGCAAACATTACTCCAACCGATTTAACAGCGATCGCAGTGGCAGTAAAACCAGGACTAGAGCTGTCATTACTTGTGGGAAAAAATTACGCCAAAGCGTTGGCATTAAAGTACAAAAAACCGTTAATACCGATCCATCACATGGAAGCTCACGCTTTAATCGCATTAATGAACAATAATAGATGCGATAATAACAGTAAACTTGATCTTCCATTCGTTACTCTATTGATATCTGGCGGTCACTGCCTTATAGCTGTAGTGAAGGATATTAACTGTTTTTTGCTTTTGGGTCAATCTGTTGGTGACGCGCCTGGAAATATATTAGATGAAACCGCCAGAAGACTTAAACTTAAAAACTTAGGATCACCTTATAATAGGATGAGCGGTGGAGCAGCGGTTGAATTATCGGCAAAGTTAGGCAATCCGTACGCATTCTTTACGACGTTTTCCGATATTTGTTATTATAGGACAAAAACGTGTGATTTCACTTTTGTTCCATTCATTAATTGGATTGATCGAGTGATCACGGATTTAGAGAAAGAGGTAGATTTAGAACCGGACCGAGTGTTACCGCAAGCGCACGATATTTCGGCATCGGTTCAGTTTACGATCGCATACTACTTGATGACTAGATTGCAAAGAGCTTTCATATTTATCGAACAACAAAACTTATTGGACGGAAATAAAATAAAATTAGTAATAAGCGGCGGATGTGCGTGCAATGATTTTATTACGACCACAATTACGAATTTTTGCAAATCACTTGATATTGAAGTGTTTGTGCCCCAAAAAAAATATTGTTCGGATAATGGAGTGATGATCGGGTGGAACGGAATGCTGAAACTTATTAACGAACAAAAATATCCGCATATGATTCTCAGAAGCGAATATGATATCAAAAACTTGGATATATTAGCAAAAGCACCGTTAGGTGAAAGTATGGTTCAAAAAGTAAAGTGGGCTGAAATTAATTGTAGATTACCGGTAACTGATGTGAAACAATTTGTATGTAATTAGTTAATTACTACTAAACTAATAAAAAAAGAGCAATTTTCATTTGTTGCTCAATAATTAATTTAATTTTGTGTTACATTCCGTTGGGTTTATTGATAAAAGTTTGGACCACGTAATCGTTGGAAATATTATGTTTTAAAAAGCAACTGGTGCTTAATAAATACGTTTTGTGTTCACTAACTGGCGTCGCGTTAATTATAGACTTTTTAATATCTTTGGTGGTTCAATATTCAGTCGTTTTGCGATGTCGTTCTGTAAAATTAAGTTTAGAATATTATTATTATCAGACTTTGATTGCAAGACAATTATGAATTTTACAAATGTTTTTGAATGTAAACTTAAGATTAAGAATAAAGCTATTTATTACCGCGAATATTATTTGGTTCGGATGGTACGCTATTCCTCCCTGAGAATCGCAGAGATTCATGTGCTTTCTTTCTGGATCACCAGCGACTAACACTTCATTTTGACCGCTGGCCGGCGTTAGGTTATGGCAATCGTCCATCAAATTGGACATTCGATCAGTAAATCCAGGCGCGAAACTTTGGTGATCGATGGCAATAAAACATTGGCCCTAATGTTTAATTGGTGTTTAAAATTTATTTTTTAAAAAATTATTAGTTCATAAAAATGCATATAACGTTATTACCAAATTTGCTACGATATGCTGATCCGTCCACTTTCTAATATTAGGCGCCACTGCACTACCGCTCAAAACAGCGCAAAATATCTCGACAAGCATTGCCAGTCCGTATCCTTTATAACCACCTAAATATAAATTGTTAATTGTAATAAAAGTAATTGAAAACAAGAACCACTCGTTCATAGAGAGCTCACTTCTAGTTGGCATTGAATTTAGAGCTTATGGGTTCTAAGCTAGAAATTTATTTATGAAAATAAAAAATTAATATTACGTTAAAATCAAAGTCCATTCTACCGTAAGTTATCTCATGTCCACTGTGAACGTACAGACTTTCGGACATTCAAATCTATAAGCTTGGCTTAGAAAGTTAGCAAAAAAATGAAGTTAATCTTACTTGAAGATTCAGGTCCTCCCAGAGGCAGTAAAGCGTGCAAATCATTTGGATCCGTAATTGATTGGCCATTTTTATCAATAGCCCATCCTTCCGGAATTTGTTCATTTTTTCTGGCAGCGATTTCAACTTTTCCCAAAGCGACCACCGAAGTTGCCATATCCAGCACAAAATTATTGCCATCTTTTCCAGGAGCGGACAGAGATAAAGGATTTGTACCAAAAAATGGTTCTTTTGCTCGCGTTGGCGCTAATAATGGCGAAGCATTCGTAAATGACATGCCCTGTGAAAATTTAATAATATGTTTATAATTTATTAATACGAATAACAAACCGATTTTACATTGTTGTTTCATGGTTTGACAATAAATAACTAATTCAACATAGATTTAATGTTTTACAACAACAATACAGTAATTATACATTTTTTAAGTAAAGAAAGTATTTAAATAATTGTTGAATTAGTTTTATTGTTCAACAATATTTTGAAACAATGTTTTTAAGAAACTATAAAATCATAGCAAAATTAAAATCGATTTATTGATTGATTAAGAAAAAACTAGAACAGAAATGGCTGATCATTTAAATGCCGACAACTTTCGGGAAAACTTGCCATCAATGGAGTCAATGGGCTTCACTAAAAAATTGAAGCGTTCATTTCCATATCATCCAGCAATACCTTTAATGCGAGTTCACTACGAAGAACGCTGGAAGTATTATCAATGGTGGGCTGTGAACAAACGGATACCAGACTTTGATGAGATCGAGAGAAGATGGTGGAGAACAAAGTTCAGGTCTTGGTATAGGATTCATGTGAGAAAGAGTGGCGCTCATAGCGCTGAAAATGTGGAGGGAGAAGATATATTCTTTAAAAAACATCCCGAATTGAGACACTCGTGGGAATTATATCGCGCGAAGGTTATACTATT
>JAQIXJ010000263.1:0-42714 GCA_034700185.1 Phthiracarus laevigatus
ATTGAACACAAAATATTGAAATGGTTAGCGAGCGAACGGGGTGAGCGAGCAACCATATACTAACTAAAACTAACTTTTCAGTCAGATATTATGACCGTTTAATATTATTTTAAATAATAATGCTTTTTATAGTAATGAATTGTTTTTACCTTTTATACTTTCTTATGATTATAATTAATACTCAACTGCATTTATTTTAATTAATTATGAGAATAATTTTAAACATTTTATAAATTATTCATATCTATGTATTTATTCATTATTATTCATAAATTTATTCATATATATACTTAAAACTAGTTTTATTTAATCAAATTTATCCATCATTATTGTAAATTATTACTCAATTTTTATTATAAATAAATGTTTTGCAAATTAGAAATGATTCTAATTTTATTAAAACAATATTTTTATTTTTATTTTAACTTTTTGTTTCATCTTTTTCTAAATTATTTGATATATTCGTCTAATTTTAAGAGAAGCATCCCTTAATTTTATTTTAATTAAATAAGTAAATTTTGTTTTAATTAATACTTTAATTTTTAGGCGGTTTATAAACCTACCTTCTTTATATAATATCCTTTCCTTAAAAGTCTCTTTTAAATTATTTATTATTTTATCAGAACGATTTCTGATCTCATTATTTCCTTTTCTATTTAATATTTTATAATTTCTTACTCTTAATAATTCATTATTAATTACTTGTTTCTTAAATTTTATTTTCTCAAAATCATTAGTGAATTGTATTCTTATATAATTCAAGTAACTTATTAGAACGGTTTCTTGTAATAAATTAATACCAGAGCCTAACTTATAAACTTCAAAGGGAAATACGTCCGTTATAATTATACTCATTAATTTATTTTTAACATCATTATATATTAATTCCTGTAAATAAGCGTACATTGGAGTTGAAGAACTCAGTACGTTTGTATTTTGAATATCATCCATTAGTTTAATAAAGGCGTACATCTGTGTTACATACGCGTAACTATTTACATAATTTTTATTAAATTCATTTTTCATTTCAATCTCTGCTCATTTTTCTTATTAACGCTAGCATTAATGCTTACTGCAGATAAGTCATCAATATTTAAGTCATTGTTTATTTTGTCCCCACCAGACTTACAAATTCTTATTAATATATTGTCCCATTTTATATTTGAAACTTTATTCAACACTGAAGCCTTCTTACATTTGTTTTTTTTGGAACGTTTCCTCTTTGAGATTTCTTTCTCAAAGGAATTATTTAAATTAAATCTGCAAAAATCACAGTCACAATTGTGAATTAATAATTGTTTATTATTCATAAAGTTGTAGTTCGAATTTTCCGTAAAATCTTCTAAAGGCAATTATCTTTTTTATTTCTAAAGCCTGACTTTTATGATAAGACTTATATCTATGTCTTTTAAATTTAAACTTTAATGTTTTATTACTTGGCTCAAGATTGGACTTAAATTTCTTTACACTTAAGCAATCGTCAGAGCATTTACGTTTTACTGCATGAGATCGATTACTCTCTACTCTATTTTTATTAATCATAATTATACTTTCCTTTGCATTATAGTTTGGCGCATATTCATAATTCGTATGAATATTTTTTATATCTTTTTCCTCAAGTGACTTAAGTATATTATATTCTTTAATCGCGCAATTATACAAACTCTCAAAGTCAGAGAACGGAGAACCATATAGTAACACGTCTTTTTTATATTTTGGTAGAACACCCTCAGTAATTATGTCAATGAACTCATTTGGATATTCCTCATCTAATATTTTACATAAATTTTTCTTATCTATTAAATAATGTCCAATATCTTCATCGACATTTAGAGTTCTTTTCTCAAATCTTTGTTGCATTATTTTATACCATTACAAGGTGTATGGTGCGAAATGAATGACTTTTTAAAATCATCCCATAAAATGCTTGGGTTATAGGAACTTGATCTCGCATTATGGGCTAGAAATCTAATTAGAAATACACATTTTTCCTTTTCTGGAATCTTGTAAAAATTACATATTTGTTCATAATGATCTATAAAATTAAAAACGTCGCATGAAGTCTCACCTTTATAGACCATCGAAGTAACCTGAAAGTCCGATAGACGGCTTTTGCTTTGTAACTCTTATTTAGTATTTCACGCATAAATGCGTCTTTAATTTGGAATTAAATATTCGGACATTTTTTATTAATTTTGATAAGTTTTAATTTTTCATTTATAAATGGTTATAAGAAACAGAATTTTTCAAGGTAATAAACCTAACTTTTTGTACACCACCAAACTTTACCAACATACACCAATTTCTTGTTCTAATTTTCGAATTAATTTCGAATACTATTTTTACGTTTTAACCAGTTTTAAACAATACACTCATTAAATACCACAAATTAAATTACTGGACAGTACGGGACTATACTAATTGACTCAACACCGATTTAAAATACATTGATAAATAATCATATTTCGAACACAAGTAAGAGTCAAAATTAGTAAAGAAAGGTATGTCTTATCTGATTTATGGCGAAGTTCTGGTAGAACGTGTTGTGTCCTTTTCAGATTTGATGCAAACCAGTTCTTGAGTTGGATCTGTTGGTCTGATGAAAGTTGCAGTCAGAACAATAAGGGAGTTATTTTTCTGCGCGTAGTCGAATTGGTGGAAAAAACCGATAAAGTTAGAAATTCTTTCTTCGTTGTTTACTTCCCATTTATTTAAGGATGTCTCCGATCCAACGGTAAATAGATAGTTTTTCTTTTCAATATTTGTATCAACTGAGTACGAGATTGGTCCTCTGATAAAGTGATTTAAACGGCGAACGGAGTCGTAAAACTGAGAACAACTAGTGAGGTTACTAACACTTTGTTCTTTGGCCGGTTTATCAGTAAGCGATTTTAATGAATATACAGCAAAGCAATTCAAGACTTTAACAGATTTTTTTATTACAGCAAGTATTTTCGAAATAAGGTCAAACGAAGCGGTTTGGTATCTGAATGAAATATAATCTGTTCCGCTTGATAGCATGTAAAATGGCGCAAAATCTTCTTTGGTCAAAATAAATTTAAAACTTTCGTCGTTTTTGCTAAGCAGAGCAAAGTTAAGTTTCTCAAAATTATCGAATCCATATATTTGAAGGGTCATTTGCTACTACTTTATAATGCGCTCTCAGTTTTAGAATTTGAAACTGAACTTAACCTTTATCGATGTCTTCTTAAATGGAGTCCAAGTATCTTTTCGATATTTCTTTACTACCATATTTGTATTTTTGAAGCTATGTCCGTGTTTAGTGAAATTTGTTAGTAGTGCCGCGTGTTCGAGAAGAGCTGATGTGAAATTTTCAGTCGTCCACTGAATTGTAACGTTTCTTTGCTGACCAGATAAGGTTACTACGTCTGTGGTTAATGTAGTGGTAACAGTGGATTTGTTTGGATCATCTGTTGACCAAATATTTTTCAGACGCCAATGAAGACTTGATTTCTGTTGGGTGCTTGCTGCTGATAATACTTTTTGTAAAACGCCAGTTACCAAATCATTGTTGAAGACGTCTAACTGGTTGTCCGTTGATTCCAGAATGATCTGCGTTGTTTAGAATGAGCTGACAACGCCCTGTTTTCTTTCCAGATTTTTAGACTTTTTGTCAAAGTCCCTTTTCGGACGCCAATTGTAAGGCTGAGAGAAAAGTAAAGTTTTTAGAAACAACTACTGCTGCTAATGTTTGTAAAATTGTTCTACAAACATTGACCTTATTACTGCTGGATAATTGGGGTTTAAACATTCGAAAATATTTATAAAATTAAGGTAACAAATTTAAAGCACGAAGTATGTTTGAATAAAAGTCTATATTTTGTCCATTTAATAGCTGATCAATTGTTTCTGAGTTGTCACCTAATGCCGTTATCATATGAGCTCTATAAAAAGGACACTTTTCAGTATTGTAGATATAGTTAGTTAAATTGTTTTGATTTTCTATCTATTAAGTGGCATAGCGGTTGCACATTTTCTTTACAGCACCTTTTATTATAAATTTATCGCTTTAACAAAACCGAAACAGATGTTGCATTTAAGTGAATTATCGTTCGATGATTTTCACTCTTCGCTATAATGAAAAAAAATGCGAAAAAGAATCACTAAATTCATTTATACGCGAAAGAGGATATTCTGTCGCATCTGTCTTTAATATAATTAATCCAAGGTTGTCATTTATAATGTCCGAAACAAAAGGAGTTAACTTTGATAAAAATGGTAATTTCGAATACTTTATTGAAATTAAAAGACCATTATGTGGTATCCATATTAACAATCATGAAGCAATTCAGCTAAACCTTGTTAAAACTATTCGGAAAGACAATTCGATAAATATAAATACATGGTCATACATTCAAATTCAAATCCTAATAAAAATTCTCAATTTTAACTATGGATAATTGGTTAATTATGCTTCATTCGACCAGATTATTTATATAAGTAGAACGAGATAACGAAATCATCAAATGTTGGAGGAAAAAATATTCATTTTATTTATTAATGATATTTACTATCTAATTAATTTTTATGATTGTCTTATTTCTTACTCTTATGTTTATTAACAGTTTTTTAGTCAAATGATTATACTCACTTCATTCTTTGTGATTCTGCTAATTCATTTAATTTATATTATTTCATTAATTTTTAAATATTTATCAAAATGAAAATTAATGCAACATATTATTACATGTTGAAAAATAGTTTTTTTATATCATTTTAATTATTTCTTTAAAAATAAATTAAAACTAAGTTAATATTAAGAACAGCACATTCATATAGAGCTCACTTTTTCTTATGTTATTGCACTTAATTCACTTAATTATCAAATGTATAAGTTTCTAAGCAAAAGCTGAAAATTGCCAAATATTTTTAAATATATAATAAATCTGAGAAATGCCTTAATTAAACTAGGAAAACGGACAGGTTGACGGACGGGCGGACAGACGGACGGACTTACTCAAATCCATAAGCTCTACATTGACTCTTCAATTGAGCTAAAAATTCATACAGAATTATTAAGAACGTAATTTATTTTTTGAATGACTAAATTCAATGACTTCATCAATTCTATATCACGTATTTTATTACGAAGTTATTCTAAAGTTTTAAAAACACTTTAGTTTGTGAAGCCATATGTTATAATATTGTAGCCATATGAAATATAAATAAAGTTAAAGGAAAGTATAGAATGACTTTTTGAAATAAAGTTTTGGGCCTGAACCCAATCGTCACTCATAGATTGTAATAATTTAATAATAAATCCATTCTCATATTTTGGAATTGGATATTTTCATTATTAGATGTCTTTTGCTTTTGAATACCAGTCTTTTGAAGACCACTTATTTTATTTAATCTTGTTTTTATGTAATTTTTATTAATACCTAAATATAAAATGTTATTATTTATCTTATATTCAATCATTATTACTTCACCCTTTAAATGTAAATAATGTGGTATAGCTTTATGGGCTACTAATTCTTTAAGCATCGTTTCAGGTTCATTTGACATTTATTATTAATATCAAAGTATTTGTCGCTTATTTGATTCAGGTAATTGTCACAAAAAGCTTTTGCAGCGCTTTTATGATTATATTGATCATTTAATTCTTTAAATAATTGAAGCCATTTTATTGAACAGTAATAGTGCAGCGCTCACACAAATCGCACAACATTGCGCTGAAAAAACCCTCACATAAAAGTGCGTAGCCTTGTAAGTAAATGCTAGTTTTTAAGAAATTATACAATAACGAATTAATTTATCTTTATAAATTTCGAATTTTTAAGTTTAGATCTAGTTAAATTAAATAGCTAATTTTATTATAAATATTTCCAAAACAAAAGAAAAATTACTAAAATTCGTCAACCTTTTTTTATATCAGTTATTCCTTTAATTCTATTTATAACTTCTGTTAATTTTTCATATAGATGTTGCATATACCCTCTCTCTCTATCTCTCTATCTCTCTCTCTCTCTGTCTCTCTCTCTCTCTGTCTCTCTCTCTCTATCTCTCTGTCTCTCTCTCTCTATATATCTCTCTCTATCTCTCTCTCTACCCCTCTCTCTCTCTCTCTCTCGTGTGTGTGTGTGTGTGTATCTTACAATTGGATACAATTTGACATAAAAATTCTTACAAAAGTATAAATACTGTCATTCCAACCAAACAAGCACAAATTCTTTATCCATTTTAAATATTACATAATAAAATCTGTTGTAAGACATTAAGGATTAAAACAGTATGTAACTATCACCGATCAATGTTTTGCGATTAACAATTTATTAAGATGTTCATTACCGTTTAAAAGACCCGTGTAGACAGGTAATGGTAGGAGTTTTCAAAAATAGTTAATTGTCTAATTGCACTAAATACTGTTAATTACCGAATAAATTTAAATAAAAATAAAAAATAGCTTATGAATACATGCTTTTTTTAAGCTTTTTTGCAATAACAATTAATTATTTGCTTATGTTTAAACTTTAAAAATGTAACCAAAAGTAAACTAAGTATCAAAAATTTTATGATAGTTTGATAACTTCAATTGATTATTAAATACTAGAAAATTGTAAAGTAAACGGAATAATTTTTTTTTATTTATAAAAATAGGTTAATATTCAAACTTATTTAATTAAAAATATTTTAAACAAAATTTGTAAAAACATTTTTATAAAATCTTTTATAAAACCGGTTATGACCACCGATTTTGTTTATTTTTAACCGCTCATCTTAATGTTTTTCGTTAACGCCGATTAATGTTGTTTATCGTGACCGGTAATGAACGACTCAATCTTTAAAATATATAATAATTATGTACCTTTTATATCTATAGGTATAGCAAATCATAGCTAAAAATGCGATACAGTCATAAGTTGTGTTTCATTTTCTTTTTAAATCTCCCATCGTAATAGATGTGGTCTTTTCTAAAATATTTTAGTCATATCAATGATATTCTTTTGCTACTTCTCGTGAAGGGCTAAATTCTCAAAGCATATTATCATGCATTCATTAAGCGCAGTCTGACGCAAGCTAATAACCAACGCAGTTTATGTGTGATCGATCTTTTTTCGTATCATTAAGTAAATTTATTTTCATTTTTTAATAGTTTTCGGATAAGTTTAGGTAAAACAAATTTGACTTCAAATAAATTGTTATTTAATGTTATAACAATTTTTCTTATACATCTTTAGAATTGATAAAAAACACACATTTATGATAAAATAAATTTATTAACTTGAAGGATTCAAAATAAAAACAGTGCAATAAATTTTTAGTAAAAGTTTTGTATTAAATCAATTTTTTTAGCGTAGGAAATAAAACATTTAATGAAAATTTTGATTATTGTTTGTTTACTTTATAGCACTCAATTGGAAGCCACATTACATTTAATAAAGATTGTCCTCAAGAATAAGTAAGCGTATACTAAGACTTACGGGTTTCAATAGATTGTTCAATTTATACGCGAAAATTTTTTAAAAATGATAAAATAACTTTTCTAGCTTTTGAAATGATATGCAAAAGTCAAAATGTAATTAACACTAATAGCAAAATTCTATTTTCAATAATAATTTGTATGCTAATTACAAATATAGAGGATTTAAAACAAAAAAAGTGTTTTCTATTTTGAGTGAGTTCTTTCTGTTTCTCTCGTTTTTTCTCATCTTTCTCTCATTTTCATAGAATTAGTTTCTCATTTGAAACTGCCGTGTTTAATAGTTTTCGATAAAATATATTGAAGCAATAAAGTATTGACTTCTGTTTTGGAGTATGCATTACGACTTACTTTGAAATTAGTTTAATGTAACTAAAATCGTCGTAAAATTATACTGCTGTAGTTGTTCTCGACGCAAACTCGATATTTTTTTGGAAAATTTATTTTATAAGTAAAAATAAGGAAAAACAAGTATAATTTAATTTGATCAAATACTAATATTTTTATTAGATGAAAGAATTTCAAAAAAAATCACTTGAATTGTTGGAACTTGCATTACTTGGGTACAATTTAATAAAAGAAATCGTTGTTATGCTGCAAAGGCAGGAAAACACTCAACAAGAGTTAAATAAGGCTAATGAAGAAATTGAGTCATTAAAAACTAAATTAAATTTATCAATAAAATTGTATGAAGAACTTGAAGAATTTATAAAACCAGTTTATCACAAAGTGAAGTAAATTTTTATTTAATTTTGATTAAGTTTTATTAAAGTTGTAATTTCATAGGAAGTTTGTGAAAATATTTTTTAATGAAACAACTCTACATTATTTTGAAATTTATTTCCCGCTGAATCAGAAATAGAACAAATTCAAGCAGTAAATTCGCAAACTGAGCATCAAAGTGAACATTCTTTCCAATTTCGTACTGATTAACTAGCGACAGTTCAAAATTCTATTGAAATTAAAAACCATCAAACTTCATCGAATTTTATTTATCAAAATGGAGTTTTAAATGAACAACAAAGTTACCAATTAAATGATCAAACGTGCATAGAAAGAAATATGCAGCTAATTCCGTCACATGGTTCATATTTGCAATCTCTTTTATTAAACAGTTATATTGGTGATGAACCGGAATCACAAGACCAAATTAACAGTTCCAACCATCCGGTTAGTCAATTTAATTTAATTCCTAATATCGATCAGACGATTAAACTAACAAAAACATCTTTCACCTTATCAAGTGAACCAAATTCTAACTTCTCATGTTGGAAAACAGAAATGATAAAAGACAGAATAAAATCACCAACTAATGTTAATGAGAAATATATTTGTAAATTTGTGGAAACGGTTACAAATAAAATCTGGTATTAAATCTAATCAATAATGAACGTCACAAATGGGTGTTGTTAGAATTTTTTGTACAAAATTGATTGTATAGATTAATGTTAAAATAACAAGAAACAAAACAGTTGAGATTTTGTTGAAATATTTTATTAAAATTATATAACTATTTATTGTTAACAAAAAATATAAACTTTTATAACTCAAAAAAATCAAATAATTACTGTTTCAATTTTATTGTCTTAGAAATATAAGATAAGAGTTTAATTAAAATATAATCATACAATTATAATTTACACTTATAAAATTTGTACTTAGTGCATTTATGTATATAGATATAAACAAAGATGTGTATAATTAAAATTATGATATAAAGTTTTATTCTTTAAAATATTAAGATAAAATTACTAAATTTATACCAAAATCTTTTTAGTTAAAAATAAACGTTAATTATTTTGTATTCATTTAACTTTTGATAAAAATAAATGTATTATTAAGCAGTTGTTACCGAATTTATAAATTTAAAAACTGATGTTAAAATATAGTTTTTTATCAAATTAACATTATTCTAATTCTTTTCTATTCTATTTTATAATAAAGTTTAAGAAATTTTTGAAAAATAATTTATATGTAATTTTTTGTAGTTTTGAAAATAAATTTTGCCAATCGGTATCAAAAACTAATCATATTGAAATTTCAGTATTTCGACTTAGATAAAAATGGATTTTATTAGATTTTATAACTTTTATAACAATTACCAATAAAATAAGCAGTTATTATCTTTCATAAATGGAGCATAAACGGCTCCATACTATGTAGTTAGTGCTCATAAAATAATTATATGCTTATAATTCATGGAATATAAAATAAATGCTATCTTATTGACTCTCTACTTTTGATAGAAAAGTTAAATCAGAGTAAGTAAAATGATTTTAATGTAAATTTTACAACTATAAGTTGTAACGATAATGGCATCTTTAGAGCTTTAAGTGTTCAATTGAAAAGTACTTCAAACTCGATAGATATTGATTGATCATAAATTTTTTTATCAATATCTGAAAAAATTTTTAAATCGCCGCTCAAATGTATGATTTTCCACATAAACAGTAATCAAACGCGTATTAAACTACTAATTCACTCGTTAATTTTAATGCATTATTGGTGTTATGGATTATAACAATTCTCTAAAATTTTGTTATCTTGATTATAAGCATTTTTTAATGCACATTTTATGCTATTAATAATCTAATTCTCTTAATATGACCGCATGCGCAATGCGTACTGTAAGCATTTTACGTAACGCTGTTTGCTATTGTTTTATTAATACACGTGTTTATTAAGCATTATAGCCGTAAGATCACGTCACTCAATGATAGACACTGATTATGCGCATCACTACTGTATAGCATTACATTTAGCGTTTATCACTGCAATGTATTATTGTTTATATTTATTGGATTTATTTACAGCCTGTAATAATACATGTATACTATATATTACTGCACTGGACAAAGCGATATTTAATTTAATTAATAGTCTAAAAGATAGCATTTGCTACCTTTTTATCTCATTTGTTATAAGCATATAATTATTATATGAGCACGAATTACATTGTTTGGAATCATTTTAGCTTTATTTATAAATGCTATTAACTGCTATTTTTAATAATAAATGCTATAAAAGCTATAAATGCTATTTTTCATAAAATCGAACTAAAGTCGTTTAAATCTGAATAGTTTATGTTACCCCTTCACCAAAAATTATATTAATATCACCAAAAATTCTTAACAACTAATTTTACAAAAAATTTTAAATTTTCTAAATAAAATAAATTAAGAAAGATTTAGAAAAATGTTATTATTAAAAAAAAGGCATTAAACTTTAACCTTTAAGTAATTATAAAAAATATAAATGCTATTTTAAGTGCTATTTTGGTCATTTATTAATTCTATTAATAGCGCTATTTCTATATTTTATAAACGCCATTATTTTGATTCTCTATTAATTAAACTAAAAAGCTATTGGTTTCCCCCAAATTTAACAATACTATCAAAATATTCTCAAATAAAATCTCCACAAGGGTGGCACTGAAGGATGTTGGAGTGGATGCGAGGCACAGAAGATGCGGGCCACAGAGATTTCGAGGGAAAAACAAAATGAAATATACAAGGGTGTGAAATATACAGGTGGTACTCAGGGGGTATGGGGACACAGGAAATTGGGAGCATAAGGGGATGCAAAACACAAGGGAATACGGGAGACAGACGATTCGGGGTAATGGGAAATGTGGGGGAACAAGAGCGGGCTCTAGGGAAAAGTGAGATCCATAAGCTTAGGGTTAATAACATTAAGCCAATTTGCGGCAAATTTTGTAGCGGGTTTCTAGTTAATATCAAATACCATTAATTTATGTGAAATTTAAAATAAAATTCTATAAGTTTATTGCTTTAAATAACTTTATTAAATAAATATAATAAACAAATTAATGAACATTTAATTTAATTGTGGATTTGCTATACTGAACAAACTTTATGACGATATTACAACAAAATAACTCACATAATTTTTTTATCAACACTAATAAGTAAGAGAAAGTTATTAATAATTAAAGCTATGATAAAATAAGAAAAATAATGAGAATGTATTATTTAAAAAAATCGTCTTAAACATAATAGTATGGTATATTTATTTGAATATATCTCGTAGCGTACATTGTGGACCATAAGTAGGTTGCTTTTAATTGTTGTATTTTGTCTAATGACCACATCTAAATGTTTTGTTTTTCCTTTAGAGTCAACATCGCAATTGAGCCATAAACCCACAAAATCGGCTAAAGATGCTGAATATAAACAAGACGCGCTTAAATTATTTATAGAATGCCACGAATAAATTGTTTATGACAAAATAAATCAATATTTTGAACGAAAAAAAGTATTTATCAGCAAAATCAGCGCCGCATACAGTCAGTATTCCTCTTGTGTCAATAATTATTGATAACATGTGCTATAATATTAATAATGTACAATTAAGCTTTACCTGTAGCTGTACGAAACAATAAATAGAAATAATAATTAAATAAGACTAACATACACCCGTACTGATTTGAATAGCTACTCAACGAAATATTTTAATGAAGTCCAACATCTTTTAATTAAACTTTATAATTAGATTCAAAAGTATTAATGGAAACAAACTTTTCGGCAATTTCATTTTCTTGGTCAGTACCATTTACTGATAATTCTATCCCGGTTGAGTCGACCAATATGGGAGATGACGTGATAGAGGTTCCCTAAAAATTAAAATATTACTATCTTAAAAAATTCAAATGCTGCGCATACGTTTTCTGCGCAGATGGACTGTTGTAATATCGTTAATATTCTTTCTTTTCTTTTCTAAGTTTTAAGTATGGTTTGTAGAATTTTTTAAATGCAACATTAGTGAGCACGCAATCTATAAATATTTCTTCTTTTTCTGGTTCCAACTGCGACTCTAAAATAGGTTTCGCAGTTATAAATAATTTTTTCATTTGTAAACCATTTTATTTTAATTAATTGTTGATTTTTGTAAACATTTTCTACTGCTTGGCCAATCGAAAACGCGTTTTAAATGTTTCGAACTGTAATTCTCCGCTTCTGTAAATCAAAACTTCATTCGGCATTCCTATTTAAAGATTTATTGAATGTTTATTTATTAAATTAATTACAAAATATGCTTTACAAATCAATATATTTATAGATAACGAATAAATTATGATTTTTTAGTTTAATCTTAGTATATAAGCGCTTATATATTTATAATGATAAAATAGAATAAATATTAAAAGCTATTGTAAAAATTTAAAAAAATGTTATTGATTGTAATTTATATTTGAATCCTTTACAGTCTAATATTAACAGATAATAAGAAAAGTAAATATTATACTATATGTATAATTACAAGCGAAGGTCACCTAATAAGCATACATTTCATTTTAGTTTTAACAACTAATTTTAACAATAATTACATTTCTAACGAATATTTTAGAATTAATTATCGCTCATTTTCGTAATATTTGAGTTTTTATAATTAATTGCGAAATAAAAAATATATTGATAATCAAATCTACCACAATAAACTAAAAAACGTAAAGTACAATGTCATTTGATATTGTCGTAAACATTTTTTCATTATTCTTCTGTTGTGCAATATATACGGGGAGGCTCGAGGCTCGGGTAAGAAGTTCAGGCCTAATTTTATTTGATACTCGAGGTTCAGGTTCTTATAGAGAGGCTCAGGCTCAGCTTCCAGCCCGAGCCACTGGAACAGGAGTCTCATCATCATTAATTTTGACTCATAAATTTTATTTTTTATAGCAAATAGCGACACATGCCGACGAAAATTTAAACTAAATATTTTCTCAAAACTAGAAAGAAAGTTTTCAGCGATTTTCTGACGAAAATTTTAAGTTTCATAATATTGAGTTTAACATATTGTTGTAAATTATTATTTTTCGATTGGAATAAAAATAAATTTTAGATCACGAAATCTATTCACTAATTATAACGCATATACGGCTAACATTAACATTAACGGCCATTAAACGCGTCATGCGTTACACTCAAACAAATGTTTGACTAACACGTGACGTCAAAAGATGGCGTTAAATCGCTTTCAATTTTTAAAGTCTATTTATTTTTATCAGTGTTATATTGACAACCAATAACCACAAACGATCGCATTAAATCAACGATTAAATGTCACAAAACGATCCGTTACTCGGAAGTGATTGGTTGGCCAACGAAGAACTGATAAACGATAATAATAGCGGCGGTAATCGTTTGGTGCCCAATGGTGTCCAATATAATAATGCGAAGAATAATCAGTTGATCGCCACTAATAATAAGACGTCGTTGAACTCGTTTAACAATAATACCGATAATAATAATAGTAATAACAACAATATGTTTGATTACAAGCAAAATCCATTGTTGTCGTCTAATAACCAATCGGTGGCCAATAGCCGAAAATTGGCGAGCGTTGTGATGAGCGACGACTCGTCCACCGATGACATCGTTATACCGATGCACACCAGAAAGAGTAAGCAGAGATATGTTCGCAAAAGGTATATAACCAGACAACCAATTCATTTGATTTTCGTTTTATTATTAATAATTCAATTTCGTACGCAGTTCTAACGATAAACGGTTTTGTGATTAGAATTCGCTTTTAATTTAAATAAGAGTATTGTTGTTTCGCGCGACCATTATTTCGCTAAATCCGTGCGTTTTTCGAAATTTAATCAAAACTTGTATTTGTAATTTTAAATCTTTTTTATGTGTATCGATAATGTTAGTCTTAATTTTCCTGTTTATTTCGTATCTCACCGTTTGTGCGTTTAAATTGGCATTAATAATATTATATTTGTTGGTTATGCTCATACTAATTGTGTTCACGATCTTAAGTTTAGTTATACTTAACCAACATTATTAATAGTGGATTTTTTTTCAAGAAAAAACAAATATCGAAATTAACGATAATAATAATTTTGTGTATTGTTTAGCTGTCGTTTCATTATTTTTGCGCTGAGAAACAGCTACTTTTTTGTTGTGTAGTATAACTTTCTCATTGACGCATAAAATTAGTTGAATGTAATTGATTTGATTTTTCCCCCCAAAAGCAAGTGTTTTTTTTTAAATTTTGCATTCACTTCACTAGTTTTTCCTGTTTTATAACGTTAAACGTTTTTTCTAAAGATCGAAATGCGAGCATAAATTATAATAGCAAAAAAATATTAAATTTTACTTTTTAACTCCGATTTTGTCGTTTAAAAAAACCGATGTTAGTGTACATCTCGTAATAGCTTTTTATTTACTGTATTAGCAGTTAATAAAACGGAAAAACATTTGCCTTAATTCTTATTATGCGTATTCAATTTTATTCGCCAAAATATCTAATAAAATTATTTAATTTATCTTAAGGCGTTCGCGATCTACCGATTCTTCGTTGTCAATGAAGTCTGCGTCCGTTTTTTCGTGTTGTCCATCGCTGTGTCTCAAGATTTTACTCATAATATCCATATTAAGCACAATTGCCTTAACGATTGCATTCATTTCGAAGCTTTACGATCGCATAGACTCGCTTCAAACGGCTATTAATGATCGTAAGATTTTTATCTATTAAATTAATTATTATAAACCCTAATCGAAATAAATACTAATGGATAATTGAAACGAAAGTATCGTTGACTGGTAACAACGTTCCACAAGAGATGCATTCCATACATACGCACCTGAAAGAGTTGGACTCTAACTCCAGTTCACTGCGAGTGGAATTGAGTCGAGCGTTCGAAATCATAACGAATTTGAGCACAGAAGTGAATGCCATGAAACTGCAAATGTCGAAAATATCGGATTCGGTGGAAGCGGCGCCCGCTATCAAACAGATACCGAAAGAGTTGCAAGATTTGCAAAAAGTAAAACGTGGCTCTTTGTTTTGGATTTTCCTCGATTATATAATTTGTTAATAGTGATTGTCTAACTCGCAGGTTGTGGCCGAAATGGGTTCTCGTGTGGGCACCAACGAGAACGAAGTGAAAACGCTAAAAGAGGTGCAAACCGCTCAACGAACCCAAACCGATACGCTTTCGTACGCGTTTGCATCGATTAATTCGAATATTAGCGAACTGTTTGATATTGTCGAGCATAATAACAAAACGGAATCCGTAACCGCTAATCGTCTGAATTACTCGGCGATTCTCAACGATTATAACACCAGTATTAATTTGCTGAACGAAAAGGTGGATCATTTAGTCGCTGTTTACGCGAATCTGCGAAATTGGCAAACTGTGGCCGAATCCAAGTTGAACTCGACGTTGACCTTAACGCAACACATTCACGATAAATTGCACAATAAAGCGCCATCGGATGAGAAGATGTCCGCCACTACTGCACAGACAATTCAAGTTATTAGTGAGCGAAATAGCAATGATACGAATGATTCCATTACTGATGTCAATACTAATCCGCCACCATTTTAATAGTTGTAGACCGAATATTTTTATTTATATGAAATTTGAGGGCCATTTTTTGTTTAGTTTTTGCTTGACTTTTATTAATATTATTATTATAATTAGTTTTTGGTACCATTTATTGTTGCTGCTCTGCCATTGTATTTGTTAAAAATATTATTGATATTTGTTAAAAATATTATTGATTAATTAAGCCGAATCACGATACGATATATTATTTGTTTTTTTATTGTAATTTATTGTAAATAATTTATTCATTTGCATTTGTTTCTAGTTTGTCTTTCAATTCGCGATTATATATGCGTTAACTATTATTTTTTTAAAAATCCAAGTAAATACGTAAATCTTATTTAGTTTTTTTTATTGGTTTACTGTATAACTTGCGGAAAATCTTATCGGTTATTTGTTTCCAAATGGTTTATTATGATACAGACACACATACACACACATTTTGATCGATAATCGTTATTATTTTTATCTGTAATGCTAATTCATTAAAACATTTTCGTTAACAGATTAATTACAGATTCTCTTTTTAATGGAAATTGTTATAATCGCTAGTCAAGTAAACGTAGCTAATAGACACTTAAAAAGCAAGTTGTAATCGATAATTATGATTATTTTTTAGAATTACTATTACAAAATAAAATAATTATGTGATTAAAGCGTGTATTTCTCTAATTGTTTTCATACAACGATAGACAATAACATAGTGATTAGCAAAAAAATGTTAACGTAAATTGATTTCCGGCGTGTGTTTATGCGTTAAGTCAATAAGTGCTTCACGGATTAAATATTGATTTACTTCAGACGAGTGGATAAACAGCTTGTTTGTTATAAAAAGTTGAGAGTTTATCTTAATGTTGTTTAAAAATGTAGTCAATTTGCTAAATAATTGATATTTGTTCTTATTTGTCTGATGGGTTATTATCGTTTAAAATTATTTTTCTCCCGTATTTACGGCAAATGCCATGATTGAGTGTTATCCGCGTTGGGCGAAAAAAATTCTTCTGCATATCCACGCACATACACACACACACACACATACATCCACACACCGCTGGTTTCTAAAAACGAGTGGGAAGGGGAACCATGGCGATACTCTTAATTAAAAATGACCAATATATGTGTGTGTATGTGTGCGGATAGTTATTATGCTAATTCATTGTGTGTGTGTGTTCGTATTGCGTTGATATCAGCCCGTGAATTGATATTGTGAACTATCCCCACGCTTTATCTTAAGTGGGTTTTAGTATCTGATACATTTTTTTTCGCTCGCATTGAGACCTAATAGCCATAACTAGTGAAACTAATATTTATAGCGAGTGAGAAAAGGAAGAAATTGATAGGAATTATAAACACAAATGTATTAACTATTAAGATATGCTATAAATACGCGAAAATTATCTAAAAATTCTTAGTACGGCAGGAAATTCGTGAGACAAAAAACATGACTTATCTTAACGTCTTATTTTATCATAACTGTATGACGTTATTATTTTTTGATATTATTTTTTGTTAAAATATAAAGAGAGCATTGTTTCTATTTGAAAAAGTCAACTATTAAAGCTTTTATTGAGAATTTTTTGAAACAACCAAACCTCTTTCTCTCTCACTCACTCTCTTTTTTTGCTCTTTCACTATGGGAAAGGGAAGGTAATTCCATACGCAAATTGACAATATTAAAAACAATGAACTGGTATTAAATTTTTTTTGCTCAAAGGCAAAAATGTTTTGTGGGATAAATTTGTATTTTTTAAAACCAGATGTCTAATGTTTTCTCGTAACACAACGCAAAAAAAACTATAATCTTATAAACTTAATTAGTATACTTATAAGACAATAATTTAAAACGACATCACATATTTCTATTACACGAATAGGTTTACGTTACATGTTTTATTTATGACTGAATATAGTGATTTTAATTACGCTGCATTTTTCATTCATTAATGCCCATATTGGGTGGCAATGTTGGAAGTAAGGTTAACGAAAATTCAGGGGAAATAACTTCGCATACACATTATTTTGAACCCAGCCTTTTTCTTATTGAACATACAGTATATATTCATTACTTTAACCATTATTACCGTTGATTAACTAGTAATATAGAATTCGGAATCTATTGATTTAATGAAATTTCAGTTTATCAGTACCAAAGTTCGGCGAAATAATTTAATGCGCGTGTATAGTATAGGTAAAAATTTTTGTTCCTTCAAAAAGAAGTCGATGATTTGGTTTTTGTAAATTAAAAGATTATAAATTCTATGTAAAGATAATAAATCAATTTGAAAAACATGACGTTTTTGACTTGCGATGTTATTTAACACAACTGTATGCTATGGCACTGAAAAGTGAACTGAAGATTACTTTGGTGTGTGTGAGTGTGTGTGTGTTTGCAGCAGCGAGAAATCGAAATCTTGTTTCGTTTATAGTGATTGATTGGCGATTATAAAAAAATACGTTATCAAAAACCAATTATCCATAGAAAAGTGCATAACAATAAAATGCTATTTTCTAACATATATATTACGAAACACTAATCGAAATAATAAGCATACCTAGTTTGTCAAAC
The DNA here is from genome assembly GCA_034700185.1 of Phthiracarus laevigatus. Classification (NCBI taxonomy): domain Eukaryota; kingdom Metazoa; phylum Arthropoda; class Arachnida; order Sarcoptiformes; family Phthiracaridae; genus Phthiracarus; species Phthiracarus laevigatus. Next base: position 18,370 of record JAQIXJ010000263.1, read on the forward strand.
TAGTGATGAGCATCGATCATAATTCTGAAAAAAACGTATAACCTATACAGTAAGGAAAGATGGCAGAGCTACTGATGGAAGGCTTAATCTTTATGCTACGCTTATGTCAAATCTGGCTTAAGAAGGGCTGAACTTATCATTTGAATTTATGGCTCGAACATTTATTAACAGGCTTTTGGATTTTTTGATGAAAAAATTTAAAGTATATTTCGAGCGCAAAAAAGAAGAATGTATGGTAGTTTAACGCCTTATTGATTCGAGTCCTCTTTTAAAGTATTTTTGTTTCCGGTATTTTAATTATTCCGAGCATAATGTTAGCTGCAAAAATCCGAACGAAAAAAAGCAGAAAATTGAAATTTCAAAAAGAACTATAATCTGCATTAAATTTTTTTATTAAAATTGATTTTTTTCCTGCTGCTTGATTACATGTTTGAGCCAAATTGAGCCATGATAAAAATTTCGAATAGAAGGCATTTTTTTCCATTCGACGTTTATTATGCGAAGAAAAACGTATTTATCGCATTATATTTATTTTTTCTTGGTATTAACAAAATGATAATTTATTATCAAATATTATTAAGTAAGTCTATGTTATTATTTAGTAAAATAGTAACAAAAAAAAGAGTGGATAATATCAATTTTACTTTGGCGAGCACGTTTTGCCTAAATCCATACAACAATAAATTAGAGAAAAATTTATGAAAAGATACTCTTTTCGTAAAACTTCTTTTCTCCAATAGAATCGGTTACTTAAAAGTCTATTCATACGTTCACAATAAGAAAAAGTGAATGCATTTGTCAAAATAATACGTAAGGGTTTTTCAAATAAATATGGTTCTTTTTACGAAAACACAATTCATTTCATTTTAAGAAGAAAAAACTATACCGCATATTATTATTTTTTGTTATTACTATTCATATGCGTGTGTGTTACAGCGAGAGCTTATTTAAATCTTCTGTTCGTGAATTCAATATTGCCGATACTTTTCGAGAGAAGTTAGTGAAATACGGAATACCTATGATGGATGGAATACCAAAATGAATTGAAATAATTTTTTGTATTTGTTAATTTTTTTACGCTTCATTTCCAATGTTCTTCTTTTATAACTTAACAGAAAAGACCTCAATGATTATTAAACTTTATCACGTTATAATAAATAGTTTTGATTTTTTCAAAAAAAATAACAATGCCATCAGTTAATTATAGGGAATAAAAGAGAAGATTATTAAGTAATTAATGCTTTTAACAAAGTTTATTTTTGAAAAAGCAACCTTTCATATTACCTGGCAAATAAAACAATTTTAACCTTAAAAATGAGGCAACAGTTCCATTCCATACATAACAGTTCATTTAGAGAAAGCCGAGTTGAAACTTTCGACTCCAAAGTTTATTAGTCTTGTCTGTCATATTAGTCTGTCGCGCGAGCAATATCTTACGACAAGAATATAATACAGTAATTCAGTTCACTATCTTATTTATTAGCCTTTTTGGCATCTTTTTTAAGGACAGAAATGCAGACAAGAATTAGTTATACCGCCACCAAAAATCTTTTCTTTCCCAATACATATAAATATATTTTTATTATGTAACTTATCTATCTATATATATCGATGGTTAGATACTTAACAAATATGTGTGCGTACGTATGAAAGAAAGAGTGAGTAGTATTTTTATACTCCCGCCGTTGCTGTTGTTAACTTTCCCAAATGATTGATTAGTTTACGAATACAAATAATGTAATTTACGGCCACTTATTATCCGTTCAATGATATCGTGCTTGGGAGTCAGTCGTAGACTAAAAATGTGTGTACAACTATTTAGCTATTTATTAAAACATAGAAACCGGTAGAAGCAAACAAAAAATTAATTTATGCATTAATATTATATTAGGAATAGAAAAAAGTCAAACAATTTTTTGGTTTGATTTATGCTATACTTAGTTAATTGACGTTTTATTTATTTTTAATTTGCTAATTCCATGAAACTCATAAGCTGAGAGAGGGAGAGAGGGAGAGAGGGAGAGAGAGAGAGAGAGAGAGAGAGAATTACTTTCTAATTATAATCACATAGTTATCTATATAGATATACAGTTTTATATCTAAAGATAAAAATGTTCTTTTTTAACTTTTTTGAGAGAAACGTTTTAAACGCACAAAACAAAACAAAAATCGTTAACCATCGCATGAAACGCATCAGTTTTTGAAAGTGACTGCGAAAACCATTCACAGGATGCGTATAAGCTTCTGCGAGCAAAAATTATTTACAGTTTATTGTCCTTTTAATGACCAGTTTCTCAGTTTTTTAAGACTTTATTTTTTATATTTCTTTATTTATCTATTTATTAGTTTGCAATGCCCGTCGGTTTTTTGTAAATTATGACTACTTATTGATAACGAAAAGTGTTTCGCTTTGCTTTCTTTCCTCCTTTTAGCACAACGATAAAAAGTACGTTTTCGGCTGTGCTAATTAAGGACGGCTTACTTACGATTTACTTACAATTGTTAACGCATGTAAACAATTATTACTGACAAAAATATAGAAATATCAGTTTTAATACCAGATCAGGTGGAATGATCATTTTAGAGAAATACTATACTGTATAAATATCAAAGAGTATTTCGATTAAAATATTTGGCGCTTCACTGTTTTTTTCGTATTTTACGTACATCTCGCCATACAATAGCGTCACAATTTCATGAACTTTAAAAGTTTTGGATAATATTGTGTAGAAAACGAGACAGAGGACGATGAGTGATCTAAACCGGTGGAGAGAGAGAGAGAGAGAGAGAGAGAGAGAGAGAGAGAGAGAGAGAGAGAGTAAAAGAGGGGATGAGAGTGAGAGTAGGCGAACGTATATTTAGATACCAGTTTAAAATCTTTTCTCGAGTCTCTTTTACACTCAAGTTCATTGAGATCTGATTTGGTAATAATATATATTTAGAAGATTCAGAAAAAATTGATTCAATCGTGAGTCTCAGTACGCAAATAACCAAAAAACTTTTTTTTATTTATGCGCTAACTTTTTTGCTGCAGTAGTATTTTTTAAGGAAGCTATTAATTCAATGAACACACAAAAAATTGAATAATAGAAAAATAAAAAAAAATCAAGTCTTTTTACTTTATCTTCTGACGCGTATAAAAATATTGTTTGATAAAAAAATTAAGCTTGAGAACCAGACTAGTATTAATTTTTTTCTGAAATTATTTATTTTTATTTCTACAGTAATTTTTTCACAACAATAGATCAAAGTAGTAACGCAATTGCCTGAAAATGTCAATTGATGAAAAGCGCGGTAAATGAAGATAAGCGCTAACACTATTATAGTCTACACAGTATTTTGATGTGTTATTAATTATTCAATGGTTATTTTTTATTTAAATGATTAATTTATCCGCAAATTAATTGTTTAAGTCTGATGACTGTGCTCTCTCTCTCTCTCTCTCTCTCTCTCTCTCTCTCTTAAAATGTGGTAAAAATTTTTACGCTTTGCCGCTGCTTAAGAATAAATTCTGTTTTATTTTTTTCGTCGCTTTGATTTTTGGCTTTATTAAATTAAAAGAAGAATAAAATTCAAACAATTAGCTGTTATCTAAAAATAAACTCTTGTACTGTAAACTTTAAACTAAATCTCTTTTCATCAGAGAGTGAGGAGAGAGAGAGAGAGAGAGAGTTCTTCGACTCATTTTTTCCTCTGGAGTATATAATACCCGTATACAATAAACTTTAAAGAAAACTTAATGAATAAGTTGTCTGTAAAATACAAAAAGTAACAAAAAAATTAGGAGAAGCAACGAAAAAGGAAATAATAAAATAAAACAAGAACGGATATTCTCAATAAGCTCCCTTGGATTAGAAGATTAATTAAACTAATAAGAATAAATATTAAAACTATTGTCATTTCAACCAAACATTAAAATTATTGTCGCATTGTTGCATTACTTTGGTGTACTACCTTTTAAAACTTTTTAACTAAACAATACTTTATTGTTTTGCCAAAAAATATAATTCTAAATATATTGTTACCGCGTTTTACCTAAATACCGTAAAAAATAGTACTTTTAATTAAATTAAAGTGTGTTATTAAAACTTAAATTCAGACCATGTTCACCTCTCCAACCGCAAACATTTGAATTTGATCTTGAGAGACATACACTAACGAGTAAAGCAAATAAGAATCCTGTAGTTCATATGAAAATGTTAGAATATGGATACCATCAAATTTGTAACTTAAAATCTTTTAAATAAGTCTAACGCAATTTAAGCATAAATTTTTATGAAAAAGTCACCCACAATTTCTACAGACGAAGTTATCAAATCCAATAGATGGACTATTTTTAAAGCAAGCTAAAAAACTTAACGCGAATGTGTCATAACGAATATAAAGGGATTGTCTGCGAAACATGATTCACATGAGAGAGTTTATATGACTTTGCACTGTATACTGTATGCCAGAAAATGAGAGAGAAACGCACATTTGGGATGAGTGTGAGTGGAAATGACAGTCACAAGAAGGACTAAATTATACGAAAAGTAAAGCGATATGATACGTGTTACCAAGTTATTATCATAAACAGTTTACCCCTCGGGTTATAATTATTTATGTATTTATATATAATATGATCGAGAGAATGAATGAGTGAGAGAGCGAGAGAGAGAGAGAGAGAGAGAGAGAGAGAGAGAGAGGAAGGAGAGAGAGAGAAAGAGAGACGCGCCGTTAGTAATAACCAAATGACTTAATTAGCATATAATCACTTATACCTATGCAGCGAAAAAAAATTCGGTAGGTATTCGCGATGTATATGTGTTTTGCGTTTACATTGTAAATTGATGTTACGTCCAAACCCTTTAAAAACCTATAATTAACGGAAGATATAATGCCATGTTAATATATTATTAATGTAAACCGTGAATTTTTATTTATTTTTCTTTTCTTTTCACTGTCTGTGTGTGTGCGGAATTTATACATAATATTAGACACTATATGGCCATAAATATAAGTAAGGTTTAAAAAACAGTTCAGGTTCTATATTCTCTTTTATATTCACATGATTAATGACTTTGTCAACATTACCTTTTTGGCATAATTATTATTACTATTTGAACCAAGCTATAAAAATTTGACGGCAAAATATAGTTATTGTGAATGGAAATCTTAAACTAAACAGGTCTTTAAAAAAAGTTCATTTTTATTTCAGTTTCGCAATAAAAGATCATTTGTTTTATTATTATTGTAGTTATATATTATTATAGTTTAAGAAATTTTTATATATTTTAACTTAAACTTTATATTTTTCGAAGCACTTTTGTTTTAAGTTCCGTAATGATTGCCAGATATTTTTATTATTACTTTATTATGTCTCTGTTAGACGCGGCGTTTGTTTTTATTTCTTTAGCTGCAGTAGTATTTTTACGGAAGCTATTAATTCAATGAACACACAAAAAAAACTGAATAATAGAAAAAAATCGACGTCTTTTTACTTCATCTTCTGACGCGTATAAAAATTGTGTTTAACAAAAAAATTATATTTTTTACCATGACTGCTATATCTTCTTTTTTTTCGTAAAAAAGAGAGCTAATAATAGTTTTTTATTTTCGCGAAATCAGAACAGATTGCATAAAAAAGGCATTTATCTATGGACTGACGATTAGACACGGAGACAGTGAACGCAGAGAAAAGCAAAACTTTATTAGTAAGCATATAATATTTTTTCGCTGATATCTTTCAAAAGAAATGCTGAAAATTGTGTAAGAAAATTCAACACAAAAAACAACACAAACTCCTCTACTTTTTTAAAAGACTGCACACATTCAATGGATTGTTGTCTGTAAACATAGACATATACACACCACAAAAGTTTTTTTAGTGCGATGTACTCTCGTTTCGCTCAAATTGGGAAAAAGGAAAACTAGATATACGCGCACACACATATTAACGCAGCATACAGATAGATATGATAGATGTTGTAATAGAAATAAAAAGTACATTTACACACATACTTCTATGTTATGAATTATATGATAGCCTCCTAAAAAAAGTCCATTGTGTGTAATGCCTACGAAGCAAACATTTCTCTCTCTCTCTCCCTCTCTTCCTCTCTCTCTCTCTCTCTCTCTCTCTCTCTCTCTCTCTCTCTCTCTCTCTCTCTCTCTCTCTCCTCTTTGTGCATGTGATTGTATGCGCTGCTACTTCGTTAGATCAATATTAAAAATTAAGCAATTAAGTAAATAAAAACACGCAAAACTCTATATAATACTACAAATAACAACTTGTATAAAATATTATTACATGCTTGCAATATAAAAGAGTTAGACGAAAATTAATGTAGATTAATGCGTTTTGGTAAAAGTTAAAGGGTTTAATTCAAATTCAATTTGGAAATTGCGTATTAATTGCGTAACACGATTAAAATATTCGCGAATAAATTGCCCAAATGAATAAATAAAGTTATGATTAATGTTTCCATTTCATTCCCATTGCGTCTATTGTTTATACATAATGAACAGTTTGGGAGAAAACGTTTTTCGCCAGTTAAGCACGTTTCGCGAAAAGCGAGAGTGCACTTCATTTTTAGCGAACACAGACATAATAACAATAATAAAATGGCATTACTTGTTATGATAATATATAAAATGGTTTTTAATCGCCGTAATTGTAACTTACTGAACAGTTTGGCTGAGTATGCTGTTTACTGGACGAAGTGAATGGGAATCAAACGGGAATCGTCACCGAAAACCAAAAAACAATATGAGCAGCAAATTCCAAATTTCGCATAAATGTCTGGCGTTATTAAGTTATAATTTTAGATTTAATGTGTTCAAAAAGATAAATTCTGTCAATTAAAACATTACAACAACAAAAAAATAGTTACGAAATCTACTTTTTTAAAGTTTTTAATATTTCTATCACTAATTTGCATTCACTAAATCAACTTGTTATCAGTAAAAGAAATTATATTCATTTACCCGAAAAAGAAAAAAACTAAAGAAAAGTTCTTATAAAGGTTATCTTATAGTTAGAATTGATGTCAGACTCACACACACATATACAGGGTTTGAGAGAGAAGAATATTTAAAAATAATAACATAATTAATGACCATATTTAATATGCGTTTTCCTGTCTAACTGACAGCTTTGTTTATCATTAATGCTGCGAATCCTCGCTTTCAACTCTTTTCAGCCATCAAACAACAAAATAAAGGTTAATGAATTTTAATTTATTCAATCACTGTACATAATTACGGCAATATCTACGGACGTGTCAAATATGCTCCAGCAAACTCATGGCTGGGCGTACTAATTACTATATATTTTAATTTACAACTGTTCCGCAAATCGTGAACAGATATAAATTATGTGCCAATCAATTTATTCGTTATTCTATATATTCTTTCTGATGTATTGTCCCGCTTTTTTTCATATTGCAAAAAACGGCTAATTGATAATTTCTTGCCATTTAGAAACTAATTAATTTTGAATTCGCGTCAACCAGCGTATTATTCAAATTGGATGAAATATACGCGCCTACGTGTTGAAATCCAGACATAATGAAATAACACGCTCATATTTTATAGATAATATTAGGGGAAAATGAGTTGTGTTAAATTTTTTTGAATATTTTTGCTGGAAAATTTTATATGTATAAACTCGCACATAAATTAAATAACTTAAATTATTATTTTTATTTTTGATGTGATCGCGGCGTTTCCGTTGTAATTATTTTATAATTTAGTTTTGTATTGAATCGATCAATTTAAAACTATTTCGAATTTAAAAAATTTAAATTTTTAATTTTTTTAAAGAATGCACCTTATACTATGTAAAACTCAAGATTTAATAATTATTAATTGTATATTACTGTATATTATTTTGTGTTATAAGATATTAGATGTGTGAGCAACGTTCTAAAAATAAAAATTTTAAAATTAAAATTTACCGGTAATCGCTTTATTTTAAAAATTCAAGTGTTCAATATAACTATTTATCTCTATCAATGTATTACATTTCTGCATTGTTACCTAAGTTAAACTTAAACAAACACTTCGGCACTGGTTCCATTTAATTCCTAGTACTATTCGAAGTGAGCTAAAAATTAATTTATGCCTTTATTTTAACACATACATACTTTTAATGAACAAATTATTTTACAATTCGACTAACCATATTCCACTCTTTAAAAATAAATAAATAGATTTGCGTTGTCTAAAATATTGTAATAACACAGTAATTAATGCTTAGATAGTTGGCGCAGTAAATGGCAAAGATTTTTAAATAGAAAATATTTTAATTGAACGAAATCTGTCAAAATTAAGATGTTTTCTTAAATATTTTTTTTACTCGTTTCATCGCAAAATTTTTATCTTTAAATATTGATTTACAATTTGCTACTATAATGTATGGGGGAAAAAATACTAAAATTACATCAATTTTTTCTCTTAAAAAAACATTAAAACAATAAATTATATTTTAAAATCATCTTAAAAATTACGAATTCACTTTTCATTAAAAGTTTTATTAATAGCGGCTGTGTAATGAATTTAGAATTTTTTTCTGAAACAAATTTATGATTAATAGCCAGCACCGCATTTAATGTTTTAACCGCTTGAATAAAGTTCACAATAAATTACAAAATGAATGATTTAGTACTTTAGAAAGCGATGAGAGAGAGAGAGAGAGAGAGAGAGAGAGAGAATTTTACGTTTTACCTATTTGAATGAATTGCAGATGAATTTCTTAATCTGTTTTCACAAATAAAATTACTGCAATAATAACGATGATGCTGTTATAAATTTTTTATATATGTGTCACGGAAAAAACTTTCCTCGAAAATAGCTTAATTGCAATAACTTTACTTTTAATTTCATTAAAGCTGCCATATTATTATTATTACTATTACTATTACTACTACTACTGCTTCTACTACAGCCGCTAAAATGAGATAAATTCAGCTTTTAGTAAAAAAGATAAATAAATTTTATATGTTGTGTTTATTTGGGCAAAAGAAGATTATGGCTGTGACTCAATTAAATAAAGTGACATTTTGCACCTACACGTCCCATTTATATTTTCCCATCACAACGCATTTAACTTCCAGTTTGTTTGGCTTTTCTTAAATTTATGGTATTCTCCTCAAATGCTTTTTATAGTCTGGTCAATACCTACACACGCAGGATATCGTTATTCCAATTCCAGACGACAATTAATTTAAATAAGCTAAAAATAAGCCGTCGATTTTTTTTGGTATACTATACCATATAAGTTATAATTGTTTATACGCTTTTTCTAGATCTTTAATTTGAAAATAAAAACCCAAAAAATTTACATAAAAAGTCAGATTTTACAGTAACATTGATGCGTCTGACAATGGGTTATGACAACAATACAGAGTGGGAAAAAGAGTGCGATTACAAAAAAGTATCTGATCGATAGCCTTTCACTCCCTTCTGTGTTGAATTAATCAAATTAAAAGGAAACGTTTCGATAATTGTCGTTAACGTTGACCGGCGAGTCATCAAAGATCGCGTTGTCAATATCGGTGCCACCATTGCCAGTGCCACTGCCAGTGCCAAGTCTGTAACGACATCCGCAACGCGTATGGTTCGTGAACGCGATGCGATCAATGTTCTGATACTGCGATACGTGACGCGAATTAATACCGCCACTGCTTTTGATTGCGATCGTGTAAAAGTATAGATCAACGGACTCTGTCTCTAATGGTTGACACGTTTGGGTGGAATGCGGACAACAACCCGTCAAATCGCTGCACCGGTGAAGAAGCGTCGCGCGCGGCAAATATACCTTTAAGACAAGACAGAGAAATTTTTGTTCGCTAGATTTTGTTTTTGTTGTTTAAAACTTTTTTCTACGTATAAAATATAGTCGCATATTTTTAACGAGAATGGGATTATACTCTGATGGCTTGTATACTGTTAATGATAATACCTAATAGTTATAAAAGTGTCACAACGTAAGAATTATACCACGATTAAAGTTATCAATAATTGCTTTTGCATTTCAGTCACTTTGTTTCTTTATTTTTGATGAAATTAATTTTTTCTTGCGTTAATTCACGCACTTATTTAAGTTCCATTTGGGAAGCGAACGGAAATCGCAAAATCAATAACTTTTGCAGTACGATAGTGAGCGTAATTAATTTTTAATCGTTTACTGTCGATCATTAGATTATTCCCGCATCAAATTAGCATTTTTTCAGTTCAATATTTTATTTAAAATCATTTAAAACAGATTTGAAATATCTAAATGTATTATAAATTTTGCAAGGCAGTTCGCATTCATAGATTGTCTGGTGATTATCGTCAAGCAAAAACTACAGTAAAGTTTTTCAAAGTTACTAGTCTTCCGGTTAAACTAAAAGCTAAGATGTTTTAGGCTATCAACAAAAAGTAGCTTAGTTTAACAAGTTTAGTATTATAGTATTTTAAAAAATTTGAAAATTCATAGTTACTAGGTTCAATCAACTAATTTAATATTGTATTTTCATCGCCGATTTTTTTTACTAGATAGACAAATTACAGCATACAAAATTATTTTTTTAGTACCGTATTTAAGAGCTATCATACAAAAATTATATGCACTTATTCCGTAATTAAAAAGGCAGCTGTCCATAAAAAATTATTTAATGAGGCTTTATTGCAAAAATTATAAAAAAATTTACGATTTAAAATGAAATTATTTGTACTTTTACGATTTTACCACTCACGGATTACCTTATTTACTCACCACTAATCAGTTACAGATTGCGTATTTCCCTTACGATTTTTTCGACTACAAATCCTATTATAGTAATTTGTTTAGAAATATATATGGTTCTGTAGATTACCCTCCCTATCACTAACCCAGCTATAATAGTTATTTAGAACTTGTTGCACTTTTGAAAAAATTCTAACAATAATGGGTTCCAGAATGAAATATAGTCCTATTATTTTATAGACATTTTATTTGATGGGATAATTTGTTTTTTTATATATTATTTCCTTATTTCACTCGTAAATTCACAATTCTTTTCAGTTTTATTGCCGAAATCGTGTGTGCGATATCTTTATTTGAAGAATTAAGTGTTTCGATAAAATAATTATCCGCATTGCATGTCATTATTCTGCGCGTCACGTATTGAATTCTAAGCGTGTGGCTCATATTTTATTCATAATTTAAACTCATTTTTCAATTGATTATTGCCGTAATTAGCTTTTCCTAATTCACTCATTTTTCCAGACGTTAATATCACATTATTTAGCTTTTCCTAATTCACTAATTTTTCCAGACATTTAATGTCACATGATTTTTTAAAATTAATATGAAAGATGATAAAAAAAATTGATTACAATTCCCACTGAACAAAAAACACTATACATTATAATGCGACTTTTACAGAATTAATGAACATCTTGTTGTTTACTGAAAAAAGCTAAATTAGTTTATACAGTAGACTATCTAAATTCAAACTGTAAACTTTATAGAGTATAGATTCAACTTTAAATTTTTTTCATTTTTTTTTCGTAAAATTTTTTTAATCCCATAATTACTTTTATTATATTAGCTTTTTGGGTAACTGATATTATCTGGTGTCAGCGTGAGAATCTAGGGTCTAAGCGATACGTGTGTGCGCGCACCACTATTTATGCCAATAAATCATAAGACAAAGATTTAATAGTGTAAATTTAAATGTCTTAAAACATAATGAATTAGAATGAACCAAAAAAAAGTGGTTAGCGTTTAATGCCCAGTAATAAATCAAGGATTAAATTATTAGCTCATTGTTTTCCACAATTAAATTTTAACAATTTTTATTTCGCTTTAATTTGAGCAACGAGCGAACTTAGTATAAGTCGATTATGAACCATGAAAATAATATAATTTGAGATGATTTGAATGGAATTATGAATATTAATTACAACTTTTATTACCCCGTGTTTATAATTATACGTAATATAATAAACGATAATAACGGGACACACATCGCTTAATTCGTGTTTTTTTTCGAGTATTAAAAGTTAGGTAAAACGGCCGTAAAAAAAGAAAGAAAAATTATTATTTTAAACAGAATAAACACAAGTATTACGTTTATTATAAATACTTAAATAATGAGATAATAATTTATATGGTTTGATGGCGTTATTTTTTTTTAATGAAAATCGCAGTGTAATAATACCTCATGAATGAATATTTGGAAAATTAGCATTCGTTGTACATTAAGCGTGTAACGAAATTAACTAGAATTAAGATGAATTGTGAGAATAGATAAGACACCTTTCAGGACTCAAGAAATAGCGTAATGTCTAATTTTTCCCGAAATTCATGCTTATTTGCCGCATCAAGTGTTTTGATGTGTGAAATGTTTCTTATTATTTTGGATAATTTTTTTTTGGTAAAAGCGCTAATTATATAGTTTTGCTGCCAAAACAGTGTATTTAAAACAAAAGCTTTTATAAGGTTAACAATCAATTGTGCGTTAAAAATTCATTAGATTTAAATACCTTATTATAAACGTTTCGCTATTGTATTACGCATCGAACAAAAATATTCTCAATTTTTAAAAATTTTCGCATAAATGTTACCTTAGATGGTTCGGTAAAATAAATTAATTGCGGTTTCGGGTCACGACACGGCGCATTTTCGCTAACCATAACGCCATGTTCGAATGCTAACCGAGCTAATGATTCGAATGATTGGCGAATTTTTTGAGCGTTTGACGTAAACACCATTAAACCAACAATTATGTAGAATATTGTGCACTGCTTGTTATATGACATTGTAATCAAATTAAATGCGTATAAATTAGGCGAAGTAATAAAAACTTAAAACAAAAATGCGTATAAGTATATAACTTTCTTTTTTCCCGAACAAAAAATTCCTTCTTCGGCTGAAAGCAAAAAACAAAACAACTTATCATGCAAAACAGCACTAACACAAAGCTCGATGTTATTAAGACTATTAAAGAGCAAAAACTGTAAAAATTCAAATCGGTTTTTGTTGTTTTTATAGCCATCTTTTATTTAGATAATGTCTTTAGGGGTTAATACTTAACCATTTTTCTTCTTCTTCAGCGCTTATCGTTCAAATCATTGGGTAAAAACTTATTAACCTTTTAGGCTGTCTCTGTTTGACCGCCTGTATTCGCAACAGCTTCAGCTATAGTTGGATGTGTTAAAATTATTATGATTTTTAGTAAAAAAACCCCACTTAAGACTGCGTAAGTGTCAAACAGTACTACGAGAGCAAAAATCACGGTCGAAAGCCGGTGTTCATTAGCCATCGTTGTTTGCAAACGATTTTTACCTGTCAATTGATGTTTGATATATACTTGAATCCCGAAAAGCTTATTTGAGCATCAAAATAAAAAATCTCGACTTTTGATTATTTTAAAATTATTTGCACTAAACATTTTTCTTTACCACCTGCGGAGTGATTCCGGTTATGGTTTTAGGGAAAATTTTATATGGTTACCCAAACATATTAAAGTGTTTATAATCAAATGCCTTAAATAAATTAAATTTTTTCCAACTTCAGAGATTATTTAAATTTCTTTAAAGTGCCCGAAAAAATGTTCGTCGAAAAGAAAAGTGCATTCGAGTTTAAGCTATTAAGAAAAAATACCAATTTATCTGTTTGCATATGAGATTAAACTTTTTTATAATTTTTACCATTTTTTCAACAAATTTAAGCTTATGGCTTTGACCATGTTTGTCTGTCCGTACTTTCGCAGAATTGGGAGTCTTTATTTGATATTTTAAGTACCCGTTTACTAGTATAATTTAGAAATCCATTCATATTTAAAACATAAAAAGTGAGCTCTCTACGAATGTATCGTACTTGTTTTATTTAAAATTATGTTTAAATTTAAAAGAGATATTAAAAATATCTCTAACAGATATTTCAATGACTTGTTTGATAGTAAAACGTGTTATTAAAATAAACTTGAAAAAAATTTAATAACAGTTAACTTGTGTTAAACTCAAATATCAACTGCATATTTAACTAAATTGTTAAAAATCAATACACATAAAAATCTTACAAGTTAGCATTAATAATTTTAAGCAAATAATATAAAATCTTCATTTTGTGTATGTGTGTGGGAAGACGTGAATCTCAAATCCTACAGAAAAGAGTAAAAATAAAAAACTTTCCAGTGAAGTTATAAAAGTAAGAGAATAGTAAAGAAGTAGCAGTACCGCTGAGAAGCACATACTGCATTATTGTTATATTTTTTTATGTTGACGTGTATAGAATTGCGAATTCATTGGAAGTAAATAGGAAAATAAATAAAATCTGTTCCGAAATAAGTTATTCGAAACGCCGCGCACTTTGTTTTTGATTCACAAAGTATAATCGTCTACTATTTATCAACTAACTGAATAAAAAGAATAATTAATAACATATAGTTAATAAGAAAATTGTCACTGAGATAATGCGGGTTAGTTTAAAACAAAATTTAATTTTTAAAAAGAGAGAGGTGGGAGAGATGGTTATCGTAACTAAATGGCTGGTTTGTTAAGACGAGTGATCCGGACCATTAAAATTTTGGCTAATTTGAGCAAAAGCGCCAACCAGTATTGTGTGTGAGTAATGTGCTGCAAAAAAAGTAACAAAAACGAAATAAAAATAATGTAAAACTAAGTATCATTATTATGGCACAACATAAAAAAAACAAACGCATCATTTAGAGTTCATTGTATGATACGAACGTATAAATAACTTCCTAATAAATCCGCGATAATTATTTTTAATTTAATAATTATCTCTAATTATTTAATAACTGCGATGGAAAATATTTTTTACTTAAGAATAGTGTATTAATGACCAAAATTGGGAGTAAATTTAAGAATTAGATAAACTGTCAACTTTTGAAATATTAAAAAAATTTGTAACAAACTTTATATAGAAACGCCATTAGATTTGTACCAGAGATAACTAAACAAACAAAATTGTACAAAATGACTGAATTATATTTATAATAATAGAGGCTATCTTTCTAAATCATAGAGTGTGGTTACTGGCCTTAAAACGATGCAGTAACGCGTTATCCTCTATTATCCTCTGATCTGAATTTAGTAGTCAATGTCTAAGTTATGCAAGATGAACGGATAGTAAGATATCTTAAAGTAAATTAGAACAGAATTAAAACCGAATTAAATCGTTACCTAAATTAGAAACTATTTAACACAAAAAAGGAAATATCTAAGTAAATTATTAGACAGTTTAAAAAAAAAATTGGTGATGAACACATATTTTCTTTTAAGAAAATTCCGTTTCTAAATTAAAGAAAATACAAAACAAAACAAATTGGGTAATAAATAAAAAATTTTCTTTTTTCATATGACAAGTTTCTGCGGAGTTCACTAAACTATGTGGCAGTATAATACAATCATTATCTTAATTGATAGAAACTTTTTATTATTTTTGGTAGCATGAAAGTAGCAGTGTATTGACCGATCAACGACTATTTTTCCCCAAAAAAAACATATTGATATAAAGTACTAAACTTAATTAAAAAAATCTTTTATGACAAATGAAATCCACTAGACAATAATTCAATTCGTGTGTGTGTGCCATCATAACCGACACAGTTTAAACCTAACCCTTGCTATCTATAGAAAGCGTGATGTGTGGCCAACGCGGATCAATAAATATGAATCAATACGGCATTTTTTCGTTGGCCACACCAATAAAAGAAAATGTGGTATAAAAAATAACAGTGAATAGGAAAACCAGTTTACCATCTGTTTGTAGAAAAAGGGGTAAAACCTGGTGCACAACAAATAGAATAACTAATTTTCAGAATTTGATATTAACAGTGAATCCGCTAACGATTAAGTTATTAAACGAAAATATTTTATTTATCATTTATTAAATTATAAAGCTTTAAGCCTTCAGAAAAAAAATCATTTTCCTACACCAAATAAATGATAAAATAATAATAATAATAATAAACTGGTAAGTTTAAAAAACTAATAATTCACAATAGCGAGCATCTATATATTAAAAAATTACATCTTTACTATCGGCTGTCTCTCGCCGAGATCCCAAAGAGTACGGCTGTCTCGCTGTTGTGGTTGTCTGTACGTGTATTGTACACCGCTTTTAATCACGATTGATTTCGATAAGGTAGTGATCACATCTTTATGGCGATCACACAGGTGCGCGTATGTGGGTCTACCTAAGTATGTATGTGTGTCTGTGTATGCAACAGAGAGAAAAAGAGTATAAATGCGTAAATACTCCATATGCGTATAAATTTTGCGAGCAATAATTATAGATTTTTTCGTTAGTTTGTACTTATACGGTGTTTGCGCGCAAAGATCTTGCACACAGAATACACGAAAAACGTGAATTATTGCGTAAACGTTATGAAATATTGGAGATAAAATTTCGGTTTTTTACCCCCTTATCTGATCGTATCACGACTGAATTAAATGATAAACTGACCGAAATATTCTATTACATCGCACGCGTATAGATGTGTGTCTAGAAAATGATACAATATATCTATCTTTTGAAAAGTATATACGCTGTTCATATATATATGTTTTTACAATGACTAGTATATTTTGGTTGACTACACCAGTCTTTCCCAATTACTATCACTAATCGAACAAAAAAACCTTATTTTTTGTAAACGATATAAAAGCGAAAAGTTTTATGGTTGGGATAAACTCGTGCGTGAGACTCACTCATCAGATTCGGGCGAAAATAAGAGTTTTTCTCTCCCGAAATTTATGCCTTAGAATTACATAAATCTTTTCGTATGTCGCGAAACATTTTCTTACTTAGACTATATCACTCAAAATAATTAACCATGAAAAATAAAATAATTAAGCAAAAAAATTTGTGGTCAGATGTGCTGTCAGTAAGCACTATAAAAGTATAATTTATGTTTTTAATATCGAAAAGGAAAAGTTTTTTTAAATGAATTTCTCTTTGCATAGCGATTACCAAAAAAAAAACAACACAAACTCTTAATACCATGTAATGGAAAATTGAAAAATAAACAAATAAAAACTTTAGATATATATATATCCAAAAACAATTATTACCCGTGGATTAAAAAAATATAAAAAGTTTGCGTGCACAACGTTTTAAACGCGAGCACACATTAAGTTTTATCACATTTATTAATTTTGAGTATATGCGTGCGCGATCCCAAATAACACAAACCCCTGTGTGTGACATTTAAAAAGTATTCGGATAGACGTATTGTCGAGAAAATGCGATGAGAATGGGAAAAAAATTTATGCATACATACTACATATAATTATTATTAATAAGTCAGTAATAGTTAAGAGAGGGTACATAGGTAGGGGTGTAGACAGGTTTTTGCGTATTCGGTTATGATAACGCTTTAATGAAATGTCCAGTATTGCCCTCTATCTCTTTTTAGAGCAAGACAATGTTGCTTATATGTATTTTCAGGAGTGTAGCCAAACATTCACCATTTCCATAACCCAATGGTGCGTTAAACCTCACCAAAATAAGATACTTGACAATCAATGATAGAAGTTGACGAGATAAAATTACCGATTATATTACTGGTATTATGACCCGAAAACCACACACACGTATTAATCAATAAAACATTGTGACTAATATTTTTTCAAATTACTTTTATTTTATTCATTTGACTTTTTGGATACCGTTCGTTGATTATGCGAAAATAAAACTCCGTGACTGCATATACTGTACCAATTTTTTTAAACAAACACAAACTAAAACGATATCTTTGAAAGGGATAGGAGATGATTGTGTGACACATACGCACGGTCTTAAATTGACTCATTACAAAATCGATAAATAATTAGTCGAAAATATACTAATTATATTTTAGGCCATTTAAGAGTATATATGCAGACATAGGTCGCACTAATTGTAATCATTGTCGCATATCTGTGGATGTGTCTGAGCCATTCATTGCGTTTCGCAGACCATCATCCATTTAAAATTGTTTTAAGTGCAATTAATTATGTCAGACGTGTCACTGGCATAAGTGATGCGCGCGAACCATCGGATTAAAAAACATAGTGGCTTAATGCGTAAATGTTGTACAACTAACGAGTAAAGAAGGAGAGCGAAGCGAGAGTCAACCAGATTATCGTCACAAAAGTAATAAAAATAGTGGCATCATTCTTTTGAGTGCACAGACACACAGATTGAAACTCAAATATATATATTTATATAACATGCTATACTATGTTTTTATTCATGAAATATGCTGTCAAACCGCATTCTTGTTTCATTAGTTAATACCTGTCTATTTCCAAATCGTGCCATTTCTTTCTTCTATTTCTCATTCTCTCTCGCTCTCTCTCTCTCTCGCTCTCTCTCTCTCTCTCTCTCCCTCTCCTCTCTCTCTCTCCCCTCCTCTCTCTCTCTCTCTCACTCACTCACGTGAATATAAACAAATAGATAGTAGAGAGAGGGTAACATACACTTTACTTTTTTATTGTGTTTTATTTATTTTTGATTCGTTTATCTATTCTAAGTTGTTGTTTCTTCTGAAATAATTGAAAACGTGTTTTGCCAAACTGTTAGTCTGTCGTGTTTTAGTTTTGATTTAACAAAGACTTATATAGAAAGAATTTTAAAAAGTTTTCTTTGACAAAGTTTGTGCTAAATTTTTATGTTTTATGTATAACAAACATTTTTTGTCTCTTCCTATCAATGCATTGAAATGTTAAGAAAACTGGAATGGTGGGCATAGCAATAGTAGAACATTTATATGAATTCATAGGAATAGACAAAAAATGTTTTATGTATAATGATGAGATAAAGCTCAATCTCAAATAAGTTAGCTTAAGCCAGATTAAGCTCAATATAAACCCCAAATAAAAGATTTAGTTGAATTCTAAAGCCAGAAGCTAAACATCTCTTGATCTTAGATTCATCTCAAGCTCATCATCTCAAGTTCAAGCGTAAACCAACGATATGGTTGAGCTTGTGTTAGTAATTAATTAAGATTAACCTTAAATTATTTCAATTTCTTATAAATTAGGTGTTGCATACATCTTTGAAAATCTTTTCTTTTGAAAACTAGAAAATCTTGTTTACATTTTTTAGGTAAATTAAGTGAGGTCGTTATTAGATGGTCATTTTAAAAACAAATATTGTAACGTTTAAGCTCACAGTCAAGCTAAAGCTCAATCCTTAATAAGGGTAATTAAGCTCAAGCTCAGAAGTACATTTAACTTTTGAAGCTCAACTCAGTTCTTTTTAATTTGGGATATGTTAGGTTTTTTTGAAAATTGTTTATTAAAAATATAATGCCCTGCATCGTTAAACAGGAATTTGATGCAATGTTTATAATGAATGATCAGTTATTTAAGATATTTAAATGTAAATAATTGTAAATAAAGTAAATAAAAACAAAACAAAAACACAATACACAATACATAAAATTAATGTTAACTATAATAAGATTATAAGAAAATCAAGTTTAATAATGTATATTATTAATGTGTTGAGTCCTCGCATTAGGCGTTATTTCCATGCGTTTGACGTTAATAAATTCGTTAAGCGCTATGCTTTCAATACGATCGCAGCTCGAGCTTTCTTTTCCAAATACGTTTGTCCCTCGGCTCAAGTGTTGCTTTCTGAATCGCTGTATAATTCAGCGTTCCTTTTAAAGTTGATGCCTCGCAGTCGTTTAGAATTTGGCTATCGGTGAATTCAGAATATTCCGAGCTTTAATTCACGTAATTAAGGGTTAACTTTTTTTCGTGCATCATCTTTACTTTTTCGTTTTTTCGCTCGCGTTTCCATTAGTTAATGTGCGTTTGATGGTTAACAAGGGAGAGTTAACGCCACAAACGCTAAACAAATCGTCGCTGTTTTGGAATAAATTTTTTTGGACATGTCTTAAATGTTGAGTTCGTTTTGATGAAAAACGCATTTGCGTAACCGAAGCGTTTCTTGAGTACCCTATGTGTTTGTTAGTTGGTGTATTGTATGTTATATTTCTCCAAACATCAAAATGTCCGCTTTTTCATGACCGTAAATGAGTGTTGGGACAAATATTGATAGCTTTGTCTTTTGACTAAAGTTCTTGTTTGCATATTACAGATCGGCAAAGCTGATGCATAACAGCACCATTTCGTTTATCAATTTCAGAAACCAAATGTACATCACTCGAGATTAAAATGCCGATACTTGAACTTCTCAAACTGATTCAATGATCTCAAACTGAATATCGCATTGAACAGTTTGTTGCGAAATCACAAGAATTTCTGTTTTGGAATTGTTGACACTCATTGAAGACTGTTCGCATTCGGACGAAAATGTATTCATGGCATTCTGGAGGTTAGATTCTGAAGATGATAAGATAGTTAGGTTATCTGCAAATAGCAAGTGGCTTAGTTCAACATCTCTAATCTTAATACACTCCAATCCAAGGTTCCGTTTAGTAATCCAATCCATATATAAAATGAATAGGAGTGAAGATAAAACAACCTTAGAGAAGGCCAGTGCTAACCTAAAACATTTCTGATTTTTGTTCATTAATACGGACGCAGCTACAGCTTTCAGAAGATGAAGATATAATAGTAAATAGAATTTGCACATCAACTCCATACTCTTCTAGTATTTTTCACATCAAATTGCGATTAACTAGGTTTTAAGCTTCTTCCAGATCTAAAAATGCCATGTAAACAGGAATAGCGTTTTCCCAAAGTTTCTCCCAAAGTTGTTGCAGTATAAATAGCTGGTCAGATGCTCCTCGACTTCTACGAAAACCACACTGTTCATCTTTAATTTTATGGTCAACAGCTTTTGGGAGTCTAATTTGAAGTGCCTATGATTGTATCTGAGCAACTTGCCCATTTCTAAGACGTACATTGGTTTGCCATGACACTTTCGGAGCATGACAAAAGTTTTTACAATGCTACACCAAAAATTTGCCAGGTTTGTAAAATCGTACAATTTTTTTGACGGCTTTATAGTATTATTGTATACGAGATGAGTAGACGGAGCTTTGTATGCAATCTTCTTCTCACTATAAATCTTTTCCATTTCGCGGGACCACCAAGGAGTACAAGGCCAATTACTCCTAAAACCAGTGCGTTTAAGAGAACAAGCTGCATTTTCATTACTGTTCAGTTCAAAATTAGTCTCCACTCAGTTTTTTCATCAAATTCAATCGCTTGTAATTAAAAAATTTTTGATTTAGTTTGCCCGCATAGATGATAGCTACGGAATCATCACTTAACTTTTCCCATTTTATTCTAAAACATTTTCTGTTTTTAGATTTTGTTGGTATAGAATTGATAGAAACTCGTAGTCTGCAGAAAACAAGGTAGTGATCAGTTATAAGTTCGTCAACCCTTCTAACACAAATATCCATGAACCAAGACTTAAGATCTGATGAAACAACTTCAAAGTCAATTATTGTTCTATATCCAAATATACACTGTGCCATGTTTATTTACGAACATCTCGATGTTGAAAGTACGTGTTCATATTGGATAAACCGTTACACGAACATAATCGTCGAGTAGCGATTTCCTACTAGCATTTAGGTGAGCGTTCCCGTTTTTTCCAATCACACTTTTCCATGTATCTTCATAATTTCCAACATTTTTGCATTGAAATCCCAATGAAGCACAATAGAATCTAACATTTTAGATGTCAAGTATCTTAGTTATTTCTTCATAAAAAGCAGTGTATTCATGTTCATTATTTGGGTCATAAACCTTGACAAAAGCCACTGTTTTTCCTCCAATTGCTAAACTGAGTACGCAAATTCTTTCGCGTGTGGCCATTGAATTACCTGCTCATAAGTCTTGGGGTGTTGCAGTATTCCTATGCCCGCATATGCTCAGGCAAAGGAAATGTTCTTACAAGAATAGATAAGTAACCACCCAAGTACCTAGATCTATTTCCTCCAACCCTTGTTTGATTAAGATCACCAAAATCAAGACGATATTTAATATCATAGATAATAAGTACTGGTTCTATATCTCAATGGGTTATAACATTCTAGATGCTAATTTCCATATAACTGAATCGTTGTCTTATCCGGTTAGGATCATTAAACGTGCTGTAGTATCATAACGTTTCCTCATTAGCGCTTCCAAAACGTTTGACGAGCGCACTGTTGTATCCTCGTAGTCTTATCTGTCTTAGGCCTGCGCCGTTCCGAGGAGGGATGAAACAAACGCCAGACGCTCGCATTGCTCCGCCCTCAGGCCTGGCACCAGGGTTATGTTCTGGTATCCCACATCCAGTTGAGGTTAACGAGAAAGGTTTGGTTGTCATTTTAATGGTGAGGTTGCAGTCAACACTTTTTTCCAAGCTTATAATCCGTTGCGCCTGCAACAAGCACACAAGCATAAGAGTGCTCAACTTGATTACATCGAGATCGTTATTCTCGTTATGTGGACCCATCTCGTCACATTCCCTGATGTTTAGAATTTAGCATACATTCGACTATTTCTCTGCCTAGCGTTTGCCGCAAACAAAGGACTGCTACTGAGCTACTGAATACGTTTGAACAGTGCCTATCCTTGCAGTTTGCAGCACCCCACTTTGTGTATCGGCTGATGCCATATGGTGTTATGGGTACTCGAGTACTCGGTTTGAACCTAATAAAGTGTGGGGTGCCATCAGTGAGTTCAATTTCCGCCAGAGGTTTCGAAAATGTCAAATTGTAAGAAAAGATAGTCTTCTAACCTATAAAATCTCCTGCTTTAGATCTCAACATATACTCTTATCAAAACACTAGCAAAACTTCCAATCATTTTTAGATAATAAGCCGACCTTTTATAATTTACCGGAAATATTTGTTGCGTACAATATCATTACTTCTATTATGACATGACGCGCTTTACTAGTGATTCAGCTCTATAGCTCTATAAGAATATCCCTCAGCGACGAATTCGAAGAATTTAGCTTTCCAACGCCATCACCCATAATGGAATTTAGTTTATTTCACAGCCATTTGTGACAGTAGGTTTAGAAACGCGAATTTAGTTCAGAAAGCGGTCGTTGGAACCGCTTTCCATATGACTGCGCTGAAGAGAGACTGTGGTAGCAATGGTGCCTGACATCCAATCTAAGAAATAGCGATGTTAACATCATTGGACAATGCTGGGTGAATAGATTAGAGGTAACTCGTGTCTAACAATTGTAGCTCATCTAATTAGTTTATGTTTTACTTTGACCGTTGATGGGATTCAGCGGCGACTAAGTCTAATTTGAGACGTTGGCCGAAAAGCAATCTGACGATTTCGTAAATTTAACGGCACTTTTTGTATAATTCTACCGACTGTTTTAAATTGAGACGTTGGGTGATCAGTTTGATGCTGAACTTTAACATATCCAATATTAAATTTAAAATTATTCGATTAAAATGCGCTTAATTTCGAAACTAGGGAACTAATGATTAATAAAGTGCGCAAAATTTATTAAGTGTTTCAATACTTGTTATTTGTGACTAAAACAGTGCGAGATAGAGAAAGATGAAATAAAGCTTTATATATGGAGTAGATAATGAAACGGGCCACTGCGTGACCCGAACTATTTCTCTCGGGTTTTTCTGTCTCGGGCCTCAAGTTATAAAACTGTATCGGGCCGGGCTTTTGAACCAAAAAATTAAAAAACAGAAATTTTTAGTTTTGGTAAAAATATTAAACTAAACATTATTTAAATAAACAAAATTTTTAAAAAATAATGGAATATAATTAAAACTAATCATTATTTACAAATTAAAATATAAGAAATATAATTATAACCAAGTTAGATAGCCAAAAATTTAAGTCAGAATTCGATTTTGTAATCAAAAAAATTTTTATGTAAAATCGGGCTTTTAATAATTATATTTATCGGGATTTTGTCGGGTTCGGGCTCAAGTCTTTGGGGCTTGGATTGGGCTCGGGCCTTAAAATTTTCTCAATTTCATAGTCTAATATGGCGCGTTTAACTCTTATGGCACTGTACTAATGAAAATCAGACTATAAAACAAATCCCATATATAATCGTTTACCGCTTTTACGTTCAGAAAGCAATCGTGATACTATCTACCTATTTAGCGAACTACCATCGAATTAGCATGAAAAATAATATTATTAACTAAACGTAAATCTATTCTTAATTTCAACCAATGACTTAATTTGAAAATTTTAATAATTGTGTTTAAATATACATTAGTTTCAATGCGGAAAATAGAGTACGAGACGAACAAAAAAAATGTAAGAGAGTCTATGGTTAAAAAATAATTTTGGTTAACTATTTTGTTTTGTTACGTATCATGTCTGCGTCTGTTCTCATTTATTTACACACTTATTGTGGACTCAATCAATCGACATGTAAGTGCGCTTTTGTCCGCTCTATTTGCTATGAGT
>JAQIXJ010000264.1:0-42705 GCA_034700185.1 Phthiracarus laevigatus
TTAATTTAGTATCTAAAATTTCTAACGAATTTTTCTAACGATTTTGGAACTTTTTTCTAACGATTAACAAACGATTTTGCACTAGTTTTTCTAACGATTTTCAAAGCCCTAATAATAACAAAATTGACAGAAACTGTCCAATGAACACGACGGAAAAAACATTACGCAATAAGCCATATCAGAATTTAGATAATTATTACTAAGCCCTCTTGAAAAATATCTACGAACTCAGCATATTTTTATCATTCAATTGTGATTACTTGAAAATTAAGCGTCGGAATCTTTTAAGTTATTTATTTCATAGTTTAGATAAAACTAATTTTCATAATTTGATTAATAGTCAACAGTCAATTTTATAATCAATTACATAAAATGGAAAAAAATGCCACAAATGTCATCTGACAATGGCTAAAGGCATACTGAATTCCGGGTCAATTACTTCGTTAAATAAGCCTTTGTTCTGTTAATCTTTGCTTTCGTAAAAAGTGTTTATTTGATTTTCTTTGGCAAATAATCTGTACCAAACTAATAAAGATGTAAACAATTTTTTAACCATAAGGATTTGCTTCTCTCTTTGCACGTGAGAATGCGATTCCTATTAGGTTTTCTTTGAAAAATTGTTATTGAATTGCGTGTGGTAATCGTTCACATTAAAAACCAAATGCATCTTATTTTCCTTTTTTAGTAAACTATAAGATCATTTATTTTTTTCTAGTCGATTTAAAGAGATTATTTGACGAAAACGAAGAATGTATATACTTATGTGGTCAGTCGTTAGGATTAAAACCCAAATCAGTAGATCACTATGTAAAGGAAGTGCTTAACAATTGGGGCCAAAAAGGGGTTCACAGCCACTTCCATGGACAGCTTCCAGCAGCGTTATCAGACCTGCCGGCGAAGATGCCGATGGCACGTCTAGTCGGAGCATTGCAACACGAAGTAACTATAATGAACGCACTCACTGTTAATTTACATCTATTATTAGCCACTTTTTATCGTCCCACTAATAGAAGATATAAGATAATGATAGAAGAGCATGCATTCTCCTCAGATATGGTAGATGTATAGAAACTTGTTGCGATTGGTTTAGTTATTTAATTTTTTTCTCTCTAAAATATCGTTATGAAATAGTATGTTGTGAAATCGCAAATAAGATTTCATGGTTACTCACCCGAAGCAAGTTTGGTTTTATTGAAGCCGCGAAGGGTATGAAATCATATAACTATTTTTTTCTTATTTAAAAATATTCCACTTAATTGTATAATTTTGCATTAACATTACTGATGTTCTTGAACTCGCAACAATTTTATAATAATTTCTAAATAAAAACATAACTGTCTATAACTTGTTGAACTTGGAATAATTAGTGCATTAGGTTTAATCAAACAAGCGATAACTGATTGATTGTGCAGATTTATTAATTTCTTTAATAAAATTTTCATTAACATTTAAAATTTATAAAAAAAAATTTCCTATTTTATCTGCATATTTTCACGGCATTAAAAAGGGAGAGCATTTGCTACGCCAAGAAGATATCATTGACGTGATTGATAACGAAGGCGATCAGATAAGCGTAGCTCTATTTCCAGCGGTACAATACTACACTGGACAGTTACTCGACATTAAGACGCTAACTCAAGTGGCACAACAGCGAGGCATTCTGGTAGGCGTTGATTTGGCGCACGCTGTTGGGAATGTACCGATTTATTTGCATACATGGAACGTTGACTTTGCCGCATGGTGTACCTATAAAGTGGGTATATATTCAAAATCCATTACGCAATACAATTGATTATTTCATTGTCAACATTTCAATTCCCTTATCGCCTCTCCCAATTTTTTTATGCAAAACAAAGAGAATTTCTCAACATTTGGGGATTCATTTAGGATTCGCTTTGATATAGAAAAAAAGTTGAAATCTTGTTACAAAGTATTTTAAGGCCTACACTTTTAATTAAAAATGAATTGAATTTGACATTTTAAACTTTTAGTGCGTCATAAAAATATATTAACACATAATTCGATTCTGCACCACAAAGAGAATGGAGAGCATGATAGATAGACTAATAAAAAAAACCAACCATAGATAAAACATTAATTTAATGCATTATTTTCCAGTATTTAAATTCAGGCGCAGGTGGAATCGGTGGCATTTACGTGCACGAAAGGCACACAGAAAAAGGCGGCAGTTCGCAGATGCCTATGCTTCAGGGCTGGTGGGGTAACAACATTAAAACCAAATTTCTCATGAAAGACGGTAAGTCTAGCTTTGACTACTCATTTTTTTTGTTAAAACATTTATGCCGCGCATGAAATTTTATCGATCAGAAATGAATTTAGTTTAAAGTTGAATAAATCAAGGTTAAAAAGCTAAACACTGCATAAACACTTTATATCCTCAGTAACAGCGAACACATAATACAAACAAAAAAGTTTTTTTATTACGTAATGATAAAAAAGATTTAACTTTTACTAAAATCTATAACGTCGGTTAAAGGATTTTGAGGTAAACACAATAATTAATTCATTATCAGTTTGATTGTGGCTTATTTTTTCAGCCAAAATAATATAATAAAATGACGTTAAACAAAATAACATTAAATTAGTTTTGAACAAACTACAAAACGCTTATAATTAGTATTTAATTGTTGCGTGTTATTAAATACTCATAATCTCTAATAACGAAATCTCACTCAAGACTTAAGCCGATGTTTTATTTTCTGTTATTGTCATGCGAATATCATGTATTCAGTTAATGATTCATTTACTGGTACAGAGTCTAGAGTCTAGATTGTTGTTAACTGCATATTTAGAAAAACCATAAGTCAACGAATAGACTCGTAAATTTGATATTATTCTTAATTATAACACTTATTTATATTACATAATGTATTTTTTAAAATTCGCTATGTTATTGAATTGTAACCTATTAATAAGACAACACTAAAACTTTCTTCAAATAACATTTATTAAATTAATTTAACAAAGATTGTATAAAAGCATATGTTTTGGAAAAACAAAAATTAGTTTGCAATATAACTAACTCTTTAATGATATGTAAAACAAATAAATATGTTAATAAACAATAAAGAAAAAGTTTTTGTTTATAGATATTGACGCACTTAATTATTGATTCTAGTTTTACTTACTTATTTGACGTTTTTCTAACCTAAATTTCGTAACACTCATTATTTAATGACAGTTCAAGTTTACTTTCGTATATTAGAGTCCTTGTTGTTAAACGAAATGTTAAAATCGCTAATTGTAATATGTGTTAAATTTCTCATAACTGTTAACAAGATCTACTAGTAATTTAAGAAAAGTCTAATAAACATATAATATAATCCTTTAGACTTTGATCCGTGCGCTGGAACTGATATGTTTAAGCTAAGCAATCCGTCACCGATTTTAAACGCTATGCTTATGTCAAGTCTAGATGTAAGTATTGAAACTAAACGCGCAACTAATTCATAGATAGTAATTACAGTAAAATGACATAAAATAATAATTTAATACAATATAATTTGCATTTTGTAATTCGAAGATTTATAGCCAGACGTCAATGGAAGAATTAAAGAAGAAGCAGTTCGTTCTCACTGGTTATTTAGAATTCATGATTAAAACATTTTTCCCGCAACACATCAAAAACGGTTATCACCCGAATGGCATCGAAAATGTTCGGAATGGCAATACAGAGCATTATGAACGCGCAGACACTATGCCTTGCGTTGAAATATTAACCCCATCAGACCCCGAACAGAGAGGCGCACAATTGTCACTCGTTTTCTCTGTGCCATTAACCGCAGTACAAGAAGAGCTACAAAAGCGTGGAGTTGTGGTAAATTGGGTTTAAGTATTAAAACTGATAGGTATTTAATATAAATTTATTTGTTTAGTGCGATATACGTATGCCCAATGTGTTGAGAGTAGCGCCTGTGCCTCTTTATAATTCTTTCATTGATGTCCATAAGTTTGTTACTACACTTTATGAAATATTTCAACAATTTAGCACTAATGGAGAAAATGGCAATATTTACGAATTCAATAATAACATCACGAAGCAAAAGTGAATTCAAATCATAGGAACCATTATATTAAACAATTCGCCCAAAAAATTCTTATTATATTCTATAATTATTTTTACGTATTTTATAAGCACAATATACAGAGTAAATATGGAAATAATTGGTTTTATCGCGAAAAGTATATATTAGGAAACACGTAATTTTATTGTTAATTTAATTCAGATCAATTCATGCTTAGGCTTTTTATTTTAAATTTCAAACCCATTCATAACCGAAATGTATAAAAACCCCGATTTTAATTTAATGATATTAACCATAATTTAATTTTAATTTAAGCACAATGAATATCTCTTAATATAAGTTTATTTTTTAAGATACAATAACCCCTCATTTTTTATACAATAGGCTTAAACCAGTGTTTTTAAAATTAATTTTCTTTATATTTTAATAAATTATAAAAGTTTTTAAAAAAGAAACATGTTTATTACCGCATTATTATCTTTCTTTTATTATAGCATTTTATTAGAATTTTGCTTACGATGGCTAAACTTAAAGTCCGCTATGCCTTCAAGTTAAACAAACATCTTTAAAATTAGATTGTCAGAAATAAAAAAAAATTAATAAATTAACAGTAAGTTCACATATATGATTTGGTTGTTAAATAATTATGAATCTACTTTAAATTTATAATCTAAATTCATTCGATAATTCACGCATTACTATACTGTTCATTCTATATATAATGTAAATGCCCAATCTCTGAAAGCAAGTACGATAAAATGTTATGTAAGTTTTGTTATTAGGGTCAGTCAGTACATGATTGGAAAGTATGCAATATTGGTATAATCTTATTATAAGACACGGGGAAAAGGTGACAATTTTTTAAACAATATTTTATTTGATCCATTTATCCGTTTTCAAACTTACATAAGACTTCAAAGTTTTAGTTCAAAATAAAAAGCAAATTCGTACAACTGCTTAATGCTTAATAAGATGAGTTGAAAAATAATTTTTCAACTAATTTTTACTTATTTCGGTCATTTTATGATAGAAGTGGGAAGTAAACTGTATAAGTCCTTCGGAAACCTGTGTTTTGATTTTTTATGCAAATAAATTTGAATGGATCGATGAAATAATATATTTTAATCAGAAGGTAAATTTATACATCAATATCGAATTTGTGCGACAGTTTTATGAAATAAACTTGTTATTATGAAACACGTAAAGTGTGATTGTGATGTCAATTATGTAATTAAATGATAAGGTAATAATTTTGTAGTACGTAAACAGAGGTCATTCGTATATGCATCGTAAATAATTAGCAAAAAAAGTGTTATTGCCCTCATTTAATTTGCAAAACATTGAATTAATTCGCAATTACAAGGTTTTGTATTAATGAATGTTTCACACGAACAAGTTTACAAGTATATATCAGTGACAACCAATTTACATTCATTTAAAATCATAAATAATTGCATTGATAGTAGAAAAATGAAAAATAATATCAAATTCGTAGAGATTAAATTAATTAATAATATTATAAATACTTTTTCGTTTCTCTCTCTCTCTCTCTCTCAGCAACAATACAATTTATGTAACGTTCTCCTACAATACTTAAATAAGCTGATTTACTGAGATTACCTAGCATTAGAATAAATATTAAACATTGTTGCACCGCACATCAAATTAGTGATATACAACAATAAAATAATATACAAATGAAATGGGCAAATGAAAAAATATAAAACAATACAGACAGGCAATTATTTATTTGAATAATAAGTTATTTTTTATAAACAATAGGATAATGCTTATTAGCAGTCTAGTGTCTCCTAGTGGAGTTTCCTAGTTTTTTAAACAATCATTTTAAAAGAATAATTATAAATAAGAGCGACACATTCATAGAGAGCTCACTTTTAATAGGTATTGCAATCTTATGTCACAAATATATTAGTTATTGATTCAAGATGGCAAAATGCTAAATCCCTTTATTAATATAAAAAATATGAGAAATCCCTTTATAGACATAGATTGCGGACATACAGCCAGGGACGGACGGATAGTGTCAAAAGTATAAGCGCTATTTTTTAAAAAAAAGTAAACTAAAAAATAGGCTGATGTATTTTATTCTGTACGTTTTTTTATGTTTAAATATAATTTTAAACGATTACAATATAACAAAGATCAAAAATTAAACTATTATAGCGTTATTAGCGAATATCGTATTATATAAAAAATAATGAAATTTATATTTTACTCTCTGTTACGGTCTCCTATAGTGCTAGAATATACTACTTAAGCGATATTACCTAACAATGAAAAAAAACAATATAAAACGGGGTTTTATAACAATTAGCGCTTCAGGTTAAGCATATTAATCGGAATTAAGAAATAACTAAAGTGTGAAATGCAACAATTAAACAATATATAACGAGTGCAGTATATTAACAATATGAAAAATTATACGGACTTAATAATGTTCTTAACTACTGTAGTAATACGAGAAAATTAAGTCGAACCAAAATAGGGCCGTAGAAATATAAAATTTGAGTCTCAGCCTTAAATCTAATTAGTTATGGGTCGCAACATATTTTGGGTCGCGGAAGGAAAGGTTTGAAAACTACTGATGTATGCAATACTTGTAACACAATCATTTTGAATATATCCATAATGAACTGTCCGTTTATTTTAACATGTAATTATGTATTTCGATTAACTATTTCCAATAAGTTTACGCGATATATATTTTATCGTGAATATAATTTAAAAGCAAAATTCAATAAAATATATCTGATTTTGAGTTAACCGGTTAACTCGTAATATTTCTTACCCCGTTGTGTTGAAAAATTTCTTAACTTTAACTCAAATGAAAATCTTTGACTAGTTAACCTGTTTAGTCTAAAGTTAACGGTTATAATATGCATCTCTAATAAAATAATTTAGAACCAAATAATAGTTACGGTATATGTGCGCGAATTACATAGTTTGGAGTCGTTTTAGCGACATTTATACATGTTATAAACCTGTAATTGCTATTTTTAATCATAAATGCTATAAAAGCTATTTTTTCCAAAACAGAAAAATTGTGCATTAAATCTAATTAGTTTTTTTTGTTACATGTTCACCAAATAATTTTTTTCAATACCAATAAATTTAGATATATATAATATAAATTAAGGAAAATTTAGAAAAAAGTTAATACAAAGAAAAAACATATACTTTAAATTTTAAGTAATTTTCAAAAAAATATAAATGCTATTTTTAAGTGCAAATTATGGTAATTTATTAATGCTATTTATAGCGATTTTTAAATATGCTATAAATTCTATAATCTTGACTCTTTGGTATCACTCCAACAACTAATTGGTATTAAGTGGACAATAAGCTTACGAGTTAGTATTATTATGTGAGCATTCAAAATTTAATAAAGTTTTAAAATAACTACCATAGAATTAAAATTTCATTGATTTAGTGTCATAGTTTTACTACAGATATCGCAATATTAATCAAAAAGATAACGAACAATGATTACATATACAGTGTAGTTTGCCTTTTACGTGTAATTTTACGCAATAAACCTAAAAGCAGTATAAACGTACAGACTTATCAAATCTAAAATATCTATATTGTTTGCTAAAGAATTAACGTAATGTAAAATTTAGTTATTAACGCATAGGCAACTTAACACAATTCAATCATGTTATAATAGCTACTTTTTAACTAAAATTTTAGCTAAAATCGAGTTTATGGATAGACAATGTCTGTTTAATGTAGATTCAGTTTCAAACAATAAAATAAATTGAATCTATTGTCTCATAACATAAGATTTTTGCAACAACCCATATGATTCAATTACCATAATACGAAATTTTTTTAATGGATTTAATGTGCTAAATCTGGCAATAAAATCTTAATGAATTACTGTAAGCAATTTTTTGCATTAATTCTTGTCTTAAATAATATCCTTTCGCTAAAATTAAATTATTTTTATCACTAAACCTAGAATTTTAGACACTCAAGTAAAAACAAATTAAATTAGCTTTAGTTTTAATTGGATTTCGTTAATGAAATAAAGATCTATATAATTTACTAAAACAAATATTTTCATTTTTGACCAAAAAATAATCAAAACATCAACAATTAATATTAATAACGTTTATACTTTAAAATATTAATATGTACCGGTATTTACCCATTTGAATGGCGCTCATGTAATAATTTTAATCCGAGTTCAGTTGAGTCTTAATTCAAGAAAACAAAAATTCAATAATTACTTAAGTCAACAATTAACTAAATTTTATATATTATATATTATATTTTATGGCTAAAATCGCAATAATTGCATCTAAAGTAAACGTATAGACAAAATCATATATCACTGGACTAGAACTTCTAATGAAACTTTTATTATTATAAGTTGTTTGCAAAGTATCAGTATAATCAGCGTTCAAAAGTAATGGGAAATTTCCAATAAGAACCAAAATTTACATTATTATCTCGTTTAATCGAATTGACTTATACGCGGTAATTATATCTAAGCTTATAACAGGCGATTACAAAATAATTCAGATAACAGTAATACTAATTAAAATGTTCGAACTGGCAAAATCAAAATGATTTTAGATTTAAATGCATACGCATTTTAGTATTATTTTGAGTGAACAGCTCGAAATTATTCTTTGATGGCATAAAATCGCAACTCGATTAACTATTCGAGTATTGAGGAACGTATGTCATCAGAAGATAAAAAGCTAAAAATTATGAAAACACAACTTACTCGATACTACTATATCGCATCTAATTGTTTCAAATTTTTGCGCTTTTCTAATAAATTCTTAATGAAAAACTCTCCAGCCTTGTATGATGATCTGACCAGAGGTCCACTGGCAGTGTAAGAAAACCCTAATTTATTTCCATATTCTTCCCAAAATTTAAACTTTTCGGGCGTAACGTATTCAACAACTTTCAAATGTCTCTTAGTTGGCTGCATATATTGGCCTAAAGTCAGGCAATCGACTTCAGCCTCTCTTAATTGGTGTAACGCGTGCTTTACTTGATCGTCAGTCTCACCAAATCCCAGCATTATTGAAGTCTTCGTCATAATAGTATCGTTTAGAGTTTCCTTCGATAAAGATTTAACGAATTTCAATACACTAATCGATTGTTTAAAATTAGCTCTTGGGTCGCGAATATATTTTTGAAATTCTTCAACGGTTTCGATATTGTGAGCGTAAACGTCTAAACCAGACAACGCCACTGTTTTGACCGCATTCAGATCACCCCTGAAATCAGGAGTAAGACACTCGACCATCATTAGAGGACTTAATCTTTTCAGTTCAACTACAGTTTTGGCGAAATGATTAGAACCACCATCAGGTAAATCGTCTCTGTCCACAGAAGTGAGCACAACGTAGTCGAGACCCCATTCAGAAATCGCTTTCGCCGTATTTAACGGTTCGTTTGGGTCAGGAAGTGGTGGAGATTTGGCAGTTTTAACCGAACAGAAACGACAACCACGAGTGCATGTGTCGCCCAAAAGCATAATAGTGGCGGTGGCTGTCGAGTGCTCTCCTCCTCCCCAACACTCCCCTATGTTTGGACATCGAGCCTCTTCGCATACAGTGTGAAGATTTAGCGATCGCAGCGTGTTCTTCAATCGATTGTAATTTTTACCAATTGGTATCTCTTTTTTAAGCCATGGCGGCAAACGTAATCTATTATCAATATTATTGATTACTTGTAATTCATTCAAACGGTAAGTTTTATATTGGGACACAAAAACCGACCATTCATTTAAATTGTGGCACAGTTTTCATGTTTTTTGTTGATTAAATTTCATTGTTTTAATGAATCGGTTAATAACCGAAAAATATATAGAAAATAATAATACCTTTCG
The DNA here is from genome assembly GCA_034700185.1 of Phthiracarus laevigatus. Taxonomy (NCBI): domain Eukaryota; kingdom Metazoa; phylum Arthropoda; class Arachnida; order Sarcoptiformes; family Phthiracaridae; genus Phthiracarus; species Phthiracarus laevigatus. Next base: position 9,922 of record JAQIXJ010000264.1, read on the forward strand.
TTGTCCCCTTTTTCTCTTTTAAGTTTTCCATCGTAAGTTTTCCATTGTTGACCCGTTTCAACGCTTCCCGACACAAACTCAGACAATTGCGGTCCACGACTGATATTATCTTTAAACTGATCTAAAGGGGAGTTATTTGTACTACATTTCCGACAATTGGTCGCATATATCGGCTTAATATACGGATAAATGAATAGTTTGTTATAGTTGGCGATCAACATATTGGTTTCGTGTTAACAGTTTCATTGAGCGCTCACTAGAGTTCATGAATCAAACGAATAGTAAACAAGATGTAAACCCAAACTGACGTCAACTCGTCTATGCTTTCGTCACACATATAACTGACTCGTGAGACATGAAACGCATTCATAGCAACAATAAATAAAAACCAATGCATATATAATAATTTGTTTATAAGATGGACGAAGAAATTGATACGAGTTCGCAATTAAGTTCAAATCAAACCGAAAAACTGATTCAATTTCAGGTAAATATTGCGTGCCGTAAACGAATTGTTGCGCACATTCGTCTATTATATCTAAATTTTACACATTTTTCAAAAATAAAACCATTAAGTTGTGCTTAAATATTCAAAATTTTCGTTATTCAAAATTAAATTTCTCGCAAAACACTTCTTTTTATTGATTACGAATCAAAATTTTTTTGCTCTATTTTTCTTAACATTAAATTGAAAAGGATTTGACTGGAATCGAAGATTTTGATCGATGCAAACAGATATTATCGGCGCATAATTGGGATTTGCAGGTATAATATTAACTACAGTATCAGTTAAATCATTCAAATCTCGCATTGATTTAATTATTTGACCGAAAAAAGCGTTTCTATTGTTAGACAGCATTCACTTTCGCAGTCGACGATCGTATTGACAATACTGTGAACAACAGTAACACTCCATCGACATTACAGCAACCAATTCTTAGGCATCGAACTGGTGCTCACTCTTCCGCTTCCACGCAACACATCGTTAACGCCAATCAGTCGTCTTCGGCTAATAATAATAATAATAATAATAATAACGGATCGTTAGAGTCGTCGGAAACGCGATTAACCATTTGGTCGTTTGCTACGCGTCTCATCACATCTCCATTCACTTTTATTTACGATACAATACTCTCTATATTGCGTTTCGCGTTATCTATCATCAGGACTGATCCCAACAGAAGTATGTCACCATTTTTTTCAATTTATATTTTTGTTGGGTTAACGTAATTTTATGGTTTCGCTTATTATTATTTTCCGTATTCTAATAATTCTGCTTAAAATATAGTTTTACATATTTCTGTGGCAAAATTCTGTGCAAATATTTTTAAAAATAGGGAAAAATTTGATTTATTGCTTGTGTTTTATATCCACGTGTTGTGTTTTATTTAACTTACATAACGGTTGAGCTTAGTCCTGCATTCTTCAGAATGAACTCGAAATAATGAATTATAATTGATTGGTAATTACTAATTAAGTAATAATTATTTAATGTCAGGAAAATATAGATTATTTCAGTGGTTCTCTAACTCGAACAGAATTAGCCACCGAAACATTCTTAAAACTTTCTTGGGTCGCAATTGTTTGTAACAGCTTTTATTTGATAGCGGCAATAAAAAAACAAATTAACCAAAATTATCTGCAGTCGGCGCGCAAAATAACATTAAACTGATTTTTTGTATTGTTAAAATTATAAACGCCCCACCAATGCGTCCGGTATAATATACTTCACACAGACTTTTATCTAAAAGCTTAGTGTTCAGTAGTTTTTGTAGTTTTTCTGAAATTAGAAATTCTAACCATTTTTTTGTAAGAAATTCCGATAGGCTTTTCTTATTTTTGAATTAAACCTAAACTGTTGGAAGATAATTATATTTTTTAAGCGAATTGGATTTAATATTTCTATTTCATCAAAGTTACTATAATTTTCTTAATTATACAAGTACTACAAATTTTGGCAATGCAGTTGAAATAATGCAATGTAGTGTATGAAACACCAATATTAAATCGTTAATCCATATTAATCTTAGCATATAATCTAACTGGTCTAATGATTGATTCAATATTCAATTATAAGTGATCTGTTATCAATAGAAAATTATTTAAACACTTCAATTGTTTCGACTCAACATAAAGATATTTTTGAACAAATTTGTGACCAAAATTTTTACACCTATACCCTGTTTTTGTGTTGCAATTCAAAGTTTGAGAAACTCTGCCATAATTTATTCATGAAATTAATGTATATATTTTAATTAAGTCAAAATTTTGGACAAGTTTTGTGGATCATGTCTAATAGATATTTTGTAAATTTAAAATATATGATTGATTATCAGTAATTACTGCACATTAATGCAGATAGTTTTTCTTTATCATGTAATTTGATTAACATTATTCATTTCATAATTCTAGAAATTATAATTAAACTAAATTATAAGTTAAGATGTAGTGGTATCCTCAGCGTCTAAAAAGGGATACACAAATAGACTCTTTATATATTGCTGATTATTGGAAACTTAATTACTCATGTGATTATTTTTAAGTTTTTTTACTTGTGTTAGTCGTTAATTAATGTATTTTAAATTAACAGGAGTTAATTTAGGTTTAGCAATATAACCGAAAATTTATTCCAACGTATGATCAAATGAAAAAAATTTCAATTTGTTCGCTTATTTTTGAACTTTGTGTAGTAAAGACTAACGCAATGTCAATATTTTGTTGATATTAGCGGAACATAAACCTAACCTTAGATTGTGTTCTATTGAACTTAAGCTTTACGCTGAAATTTTTAATAACTGCATACGTATTGTAATTTGATTTTTATGACCAATTTTTATTATTTTTAAAACTTAATAAGAATTACACATTAATAGAGCTCACTTTTCTTAGGTAAATGCATATTGAGGTGAGGAATAAAAATTTCTAAACAAATGAGAAAATTCTCAAATCCCGTAATTAATATAAAAATCAGAGAATTCTTTTTATTAATATAAAACTGCGAACTTACCGACTAACGGATGTTGTCAAATCCTTAAGCTCGACTTTTGAATAAAAAAGTGAGATTTAAATATGAGAAAACTTAAAAATTGAGAGAAATTGGAGATGAGGCTCAATAGATACCACTTTGGCGGTGCCATGCTATTAGTTTATTTGCCAATTTAGAAACGAATTATCGTGAATTTTGGTGTTTCACACCCAATAATTTTTTGAAAAGGAATACGGAATAACGTTGTATTATATTATATACCTTATAGTCTGTACTAGATTTCATTAAATATCTGATTTTAGTACTATTTGAACAAATTAATGTCGAAATCTTTAGAAACGACTAGTTTTCGGGATAAAACGTTGGATCCTTTGTCCGAATACATCGAAATTGAGAATATATTTTTAAAAATTTTAATTTCTAAAAAATTCATTCTTTTTTTCTTGACTTAACAATAATTCTCGATCATTCAAATCCAAATTTAATTGATATAGTTATTTAAAAACTAAAGACGTTTCAATTTCTTTATGCCTATAAGCTAGGCATTTACTGTCACGTTCGGTATAAAACTGACTGCACTAAAGCTCGCACTCGGCATTAGACTATGAAACGTGCCCTCTATTTGTCGGGCCCGGGCCTTAAGTTAAAAATCTGTAACGGGCCGGGCTTTCTTACCAAAAAATAAAAAGCACGAAAATTTTAATTTTGACAAAAATATTAAATCAAACATTATTAAAATATACAAAAAGAAAAAAAATAATAGAATATCATTAAAGCTAATCATTATTTAAAAATAAGCATAAATGAAATATAATTATAACCAAGATATAAATATATAGAAATTTAAGTCAGAATTTGACTTTGCGATTAAAAATTTTTTAGGTAAAAATCGGGCTTTTGTCGGGCCTTGAATTTTTCACAATTTCATAGTCTACTCGGCATCGTCTATAATTATTTTATAACTAATTGTAAAACAATTGTATTAAAAATGTGCCATCTTTATATTATGCTTAAGGAATGATGAAATTGAATAATTTATTGTTATTCTTATTTCATATTGAGATGAGTTTTTTTCTTGATTTGCCTTATTCCAGATCACAAACAGATCTCAAATATTTCATGATTAAATTAAATCTTAAATCTGAATCAAATATATATTTTAAGTTTCAAAATTTAAAAACATTTTCTGAGCAGCAACTCATGATGGATATTATTTATGCTGAGTAATCTAAACTCATTCCAAATGTTACTACGGTTTGTTTTAACCGCGTTTTAAACCCATAATTTTAAAAATGGACATTTATGGTTTGATTAATATTTATAGCAAACCCGCTTTTTTGAAACTATTAAAAAATTGATTTTTTATCGAAATTCCAAAATAATTATATATTTATCCATTTCAAATTAAAAATTCACTCAAACTAAATCATTTGAAAAACGAAACGATTGTATAAATAATTCGTATTTTATTTATAAAATCAATGATGAAAAATTAAATAATTTATTCGATTTATATCTCGGTTTCTAAATAATATTTAAATGTTAGGTGTTCGGTTCGGTTTAAAAAATTTTGAACATTCGACAACTTTAACTATTACGGTGAAATTATCATAATTTCTACAATGATAATAAAAATAGCCAATAAATTACTGATTTATTCCCTTTATTGACTAGAAAATGGGTGCGGTTTTTGCCCAAAATGTTAGCGCAGGGTTTGGTATATTGAAATTGAAAATTTCAAACGGGCTTTAAAAGTTTTAACAATTCTAATATAAATTAGGGAATTAGAAATGCGTAAACAATTTTAAAATAACAAATTACTTTTGTTAGGATGAGTCAGAGAGTGACTGCAATTATTTTGAGTCACAACGGTTTTGACGACACATGATTCTTATTCATAAACATTTAATTATGAATTCGTCCGATGCTTTGTGTGATGTCGGGCATAGCGCTAATGCACTCCAGCAACAGTATATTGAACTAAAAGACCGAAAAACTCAGATCAGTTTATCCCCTGTGCGTAGTGTAGTGATAGTGATAGTGATTAGTGATGAAATACATTTACTGATAGCACGTGATTAACTCGTTGTTAGCATTTACTTACTGTACTGTATAGTATAGTATGCTTATGTGTATTATTAAATTTACGTGTGATTTGTTAATTAATTAGTTTAAAAATGGATAATAATAGCTGTAATCACGTGGAAGAAAACGATAGCAGTTTAGGTTCCAGTGATCACTACATTAATAGCGATTACTCTCACATTGAATTATGCTCATATTACCACAATAGAGATAATGAATTCGTTTTAAACGATATAGGCTTAACCAGTACCGCAACCGAAGAAATCAATTCGTTTATCACATCGTTTGAGACTGAATACGGCGCAACGCATCCACCATTCTATCGGCGATCGTATAGCGAAGCGTTGAATGACGCGAAGAAGGAATTAAAATTCTTATTAGTTTATCTTCACTGCGAGTCACACCAATACACGCGTCAATTCTGCGAAACCATAATCACCAGTCGACAACTAATCGAGTTTATAGCGCATAACAATCTAATATTTTGGAGCTGTTCTGTTCGTTACGGCGAGGGATATCGGGTTTCGCAGTCACTACGCGAGAGCACGTATCCATTCATTGCTTTAATTGGATTAAAGCAGAATCGTATGGTTGTTATTAAGAAGTTTGAGGGCAAACAAACTGTTGAAGGATTGTTAACCCAATTGAGAAAAAGCATTGACGACAACGAAGCAAGTCTTGTAGCGGCGAGACAGGAACGCGAAGAGAGAAATATGAACCAAATTTTGCGTCAGGAACAGGACAAAGCGTTTGAGGAATCGTTGCGCGCAGACAAGGAAAAAGAACGTAAAAAGCAGGAGGAAAAGACCAAAAAGGAAGCCGAAGAGAAGGCAAAGAAGGATAAAGAGTTGGAAGACAGACAACGAAAGGAGCGATTACTGAAGCTTAAAGTATCATTAGTCGACCAAATTCCACCTGAACCTGATATTGGCGACACGAATGCAACCAAAATTGTGATTAAATTGCCAAACGGTACGCGTTTAGAGCGAAGATTTCTCAAAACTCAGTCCATTAAGTATTTATACTATTTTGTGTTTTGCCACAACCAATCGCCGCTTCACTTTCAAATCCGCACGAATCTTCCGACACGCGATTTGCCTGGAAAGTCGCCGTCACTCGAAGATTTCGAGAGCAATACCGACGATATTAAACGAAATGGTGAAACCGATTATAAGGAGCCAAGCTTTCCAACGTTCGAGGAATGCGATCTGCATAAGGGAGCCATGCTTTTCGTCAATGACTTAGAGGCGTGAACTAAATTCTAATTAATAACCCTTTTGTTTATATTAATTAAGTGCTTACATGTTTCTAGAAATATATTAACTAATTGAAAAAAATACATTTAAAAAAATTGTTATCATATTTATTACAAATAATGCAAATTAAAATTAGTGATTTTTTATATAAAATTAATTAAAATTTTTGTTTTCGAAACGCATTTCACTTAAACGAATATAAAATTAGATTTTTGACTTTGTAATCAGTAATTTTATTTTATTTGTACTTTTAATAGATTAATTATGCTTTATTGAAATTACCAATTCTGTAGTATCTTTTGTCATTCAAGTTTGTTTCGACTGCAATTGTTCCAGGATTGTTGAAAAAGAATAATGTGAGTAAAAAAGTTATGGGTTTAAAGTTATATTGTCCAAACATGACCGTTTGATTTTAGTCTACTTTTTCCTTTTCTCCATTTATTATATATAAGAAATTCTTACTGGTAGATAAAAATGACAAATTTTGAAAAAGTATTGAAGTGAAAAACGTAGGAATTTAAGCACAATTCAGGAATGAAATAAATATACGATTAGGATATGCCAGATAATTCGTTAATTGAAAAAGTTTCTAACGTTACAAACTTTGCATTACTGTTACAGTAGAATGACTCACACATTTATACAAATGGACATTATTTAAAATTTGGTTATAGTAAATAATTTGTGATGTGACTGCTTGTGGAATGAAAATTCATACTGTTAATACCTGTAGTATTTAGTTAATTATTTTAATGAACGTATTAGTATAAATTAGTAGTATTGTGTAATTTGTCATTTATCGTATTTATTTCTTCGTAAAATCATAAAAATTGTTAATCTTAAATTGTCATTTAAAATAATCGGATTAATCTATTTTAACGTTGAGATAACAGATTTTTGCTGCCTAAGCTTAGGCTGTAGGCTGACTCGTGGGCATAAGCCTATGTTTTTTGGTAGGCTTAGGCATCAATGTTTAAAGTAGACTAATAAATCGACAGAATTTTCAGAATCCAACAGATTAGTAACGGTTAGTACTATACCCGATCATTCACCTTTTCATTTGTAACCCAATACGTATAGTCTCAAAAAACAAATGATAAAAGTGCTCAATTTTATCCATATAAATGATTTACATAAATTTGTCAAAACAAAATTAAAGTTTTAGCTATATTCCGCTATGGTTATGCAATTTTTAAAATTCAATAATAAAAGTTTATAACTAATTATAATTATGTTAAAATGCTTTAAAAGTCTTTAAAAATAAAAAAATTAAATGAAATTAAATTTTAAAACGGTATTTCTGGTGAATGGCGTTTAGAGAAAAATGATGATTCTTCGTCTCTTTCGCGTTTGATTGAAACACTAGTATTCGAGTTTCTAGCAATGGGCTCGCTTTCTTCGTCTTCATCCACACTAGACTGTGGTTGAGTGACTCGACCAACAACACGCTCGATATGAGGTCTGGTAGAGGTTAATGGCAAACCGCGTCCAATACCAGTGAATGGCACTGTTTTAGGTTTACGAACATCACTATCCTTCGTCTCCAGTTTAACATTAATTGATGAGATACTCTTGGCATTTGTCAAATTTTGATTGATTGAAGCCTCAACTTGGCTTTAAAAATATTATAAATTAATTATTATATATATATAACATTATTGTCAATTTGCTTAAATACTCACTCAGTTTCGTTCACACTCTCCGCAACTTTTTGCCGTTCTTTAGTTCTGTCCACAAGTAGTTTATAATATTGTTTACGCTGCGCCGGTTTCATGGCTTGTATTTCGATCGGCGTTTTGATCCGAAACGGCTTTTCCTCTTTATCGTCGCCGCACTCTTTCCCAAAGTCAGGTTCGAGTCCCGGAACCACATAATTCCTCGCCTTTTCCTTATCCACTTCTTCGTCCCAATTTTCAAACGAAGTCGGGTCTTGAGTGCGGTGTATAACAGCGGGCGCTGCGATATTATGGTTGGCTACTGTTCGCGACTCCTCTAAAATCAGTTAAACAAATAAATCGTTTTTAATAATTAAACAAACAAATACGGTAGATATAAATACCGATTTCTCTAATGATCTGTCGACTGTCACGACACGTAAGCATATGCTGTTCGTAATCTTTTTGCGCTATTTTGTGTAATGCATTGAATGGACAGTCTCTTAACACTGGATTTTTCGGATCCTAAACAGTATAACAAAATCAATTAATTAAATCTCGCGCTTAATCCACGCAAACCTTTGCGCATTTGATGATATGCTGCTGAAGACGACGAGACGCCACTTTGTGGCCGGGATTGTACGGACACGTCTTTAACTCGTCCTTGTATTGCGAAAATGTGGCCATAGTTTATGATAGTGAATCGAATCTAATTTAATTGTCGTCGTATCAATAAAACGATACGCAAATAATTAATAACCAATTTTTAAAACAATTTATTGGATTGATTTTACCAGATGTTTATAACAATTTTGCGTCTAATTTAATATATAAAATCAATGTAAATGAATGTCATTAAAATAATTGATTTAAAATTAAGGTTAAAAAATGATGGTTAAAAATATTAAAATAATTATAATGTTATTAACAAATGCGATAAAAACAGTGTCAATAGACAATGTCTAACGATAAGGTGTGTGTTTTTATACGTGTAGCACAAACCATAACTAACGTATTTGAAAGCGCAATATTTAAACATGAGCTAAAAAATGTCACACAAATTACATTGTATTTTATTGAATGGTAGTGTATTAAGCGATATTTGGGTTTTTATATTAATAAAGATATTTTCACGCGATTTAAAGTGATTATATAATTCTGCATTTTTCCATAATTCTTGATTTTTTTGAAAGTACATTATAATTTTACCTCTAATTTATATTTAAAAAGAGCTCAATATGAATGTTGTTTCTTGTTTTAACATTGATATATTCGTATTTTGTTGCATATTGCTAATAATTTTATTTTTTCTTCATAAAAGATCAATTTTATATATTTAAGTGAGTTAAAATACAATTTAAAAATTTGAAAAATTAAATCTTAAAAATAATATGGTACATAATAAACAGGTAAACGAAACCCGACATAAGTATGTAGTGCTTCGTTCGGGTTTCACGATGAAAATTTCGGGCCGAGAGTTGAATTTTTTCTCTAACTAGTTATGGAACATCTAAATTATAGATTCTATACATAATATCTATACATTAATCTATTTATATTACATTAATTTCGTTGGATTATGGATTGGATTGATTTGAATTGCTTTATAGGGTTAGAAGTTGGGTTTTATTTATGTGATTTGCGTTAAAGTCAAACTAAAAGCATTTTTAATAAAAATATTTAAATCTGAAAACTCTGGTTTGGCACCACATTTAATTCAGCTCTATAAAATAATGTCGAGTCAATGGATTTGACAATGTCTATCCGCCTAAAGCTAATACCTTAACAGTAAATTGTAGTTTTTTTTGTAAGTTTAACTTAACCAATTAGTCACCATAATTACAATTATTATAATAAAAGAAGTAAGTCAAGTGATGGTTGCTAATAGTGAACAACGAGAAAGTGAACTCTAATTGAATATCACTCTTGTTTTTTTTACATTTAAGTAAAAATAATTTTTCTTAAGTTTATTTCGCAAATTTCACTTTGATTTCTTATTTTTAATTTCCTTCGGGCCATTTAAGGAGAATTATTATTTTTGGGTATAATTCAAATCGCACCACATTTATAGAATTATCTTTGAAATTTACGAACAGTTATGTTTCAAACATTTAGTAATGATTGATTTCATCTCCTATTACTGCAGTATAAACTATATTCTCCTAAATTACTTTTTAAAAAATTTTAAGTCCGCAAAATTATTTAAAAGTTATTTAGTATATCTAAATCCATTAGGACTGACAGGAAGCGTATACTGTAAATCATAAATTTTTAAAATGAATAACATTTAAACTTAACATCACTAATGAGAACATGAAATGGTTTTTGGAAATTGAAAATTTCGAAAAAAAAGTCCTAAAATAATTATCATTATTTTTCAATAATTTTATTTGTTAATAAATTTAATAGTTAATTTCGAAGAAAAAAATCAGTCCAGATTAAAATAATTTTCTTATTTATTTGCACGAATACGCAATATTTAATTTACGAGTAAAAGGAAGTTCGTAACAATGATCACATCACCTTCACCTTCGATATGGTCTGATAATTAACGTCGATAAATGTAGTAAAATTATGTAAATTTCGAATTATTAGTTAAGTTTTTTCTATCTCATGACCCAAATATTTAACGATAACTGCGTTCACTGATGCACTTCCGGAAGAAAGCACCGGTAGTACGAAACTATTTTAAATATTATATACGTGTTTAAGAAACTTTTTTTTGCCGCTTATCAGTCATTTGCCTTTTTTAGTTACACGTTTTATAAATACATATTAGAATTTGCGAAACGTGTTCAAAATTGAACGGCGAAGCATTGATTACGTTCGTATGTTTGGAAAAATAATGATAGTTTTAAATACGTATAGGTATTTGGAGTAGTGATACAAATTTGGCTTTTAGTTTACTATGAGCTATAGTCACCTGAGTTCATTGTACCAAAATAATAGAAAATCATACTTTAAAATTCATTTAAAGATACGATAACGAAAAGAAATTGGTGGCGTTTTTTTCACGCATTTAAAAAATTATCGTATAAATTGGAAATAATAATTGATACTTATGTATCAGTTAGATAACCACGAACTTACGCGTAAAAATGCGTTTAATTAACGCATAAAACAGCGAAAATGGCATTCATTTAAAACTTTTTCAGGCAGTTTAATAATTTTAGTTCGTAATGAGGGAAAAGTTTAAGTTTCGACTTTAATTCCTAAAGCAGTATTTATTATTGAAATTTATTTATAAACATTCTTAATTAATTATGCTTAATTTTTCTGTAAAAGTAGTTAAATATCCCCTGTTTAGCCAGTTTTTTATTTTATTTTTCCCAATAAAAACAAAATGATTTATATATCTTCAACTTCTGTATGTAAAGCGAACTTTTATATTAATTAAAGATTAGGTTAAATGGGACAAACACATGAAAACAGAATGGGTTGGAGTTTTTATGCGATACACACGTCAAATACTGGAATTTGTATCACCAATCCTGTTGTTAAGTATGCCTCAAAGACTCTCAGAGCTACAAAAAGCAAATATCATTGATTTGGATCACAACTCGTAAAAGTTATGCTTAAGTCAGTCAGTCAGTCAACAAAATTTGCCGCACTCTTGCACTTACTCTCTCTCTCTCTCCCAATCTCTCCCTCCTTCTCCCTCTTCCAACCGCCATCTCTCTCTTACACTCTCCCACACTCCCTCTCCATCTAACGTTTTAAGGTGGCAGGCACTCTCTCTTTCTAGCATCAATAAATTCTACCTTAAATATAGGTCATTTGCTTCACTGAGATTGTAAACTCAGAGTCGTTCTCATGTGTTGGCATTAGAGATTTATTTGTGCGAAAAAAACTTTTCGGGTTTGTTTTATTTTTTTCGTGTTTATGTTTGTTTTTTATTTAAAAATTCCGTTCGTTTAGTGATAAAAAATGTTACATTGTTGTCTGTGAAAATGTATTTCACTATTTGAACAAAAAAGTCAGAAATACAGTGTACACACAATGTTTTGGAATCGCAAATATTTAATAACAATTTTCGTTATCATTTCGTGCGCAATTATAGCGATTAACTGTCAATTTAGTATTATATACAATTCAAGTCCCAGTGATGGTCCGCGAAGGTTCCCGTTTCTCCGAGCACTAGTGTCCCAATTTATATCGGAACGAAGTTCTCGCGATTACGCGAAAGAAGACGGCGATGATTACCAAATAATTCCGCAAAAACCTAAGAATTCGGACGTGAAAGGTAAAAATGCGAATTTTCAAAATATGGAGCATATTATGCAAGATATCAATTCGCAAAACGTCGGATCATTATCCACGCGTACCAGAGGATATTTTCTCGTTAACGTGTTAACACGAATGCTCAAGTCTGTTAATTTTACTGAAGTAAGTATTGTTACCATTAATTAATTACTAACCACTAATGACTACCAACACAGTAAATTTAGTCTAAAATGGTTCAGAAAAGAATATTTGTTGACCTTAGTGTTCTCTGCACCTTTAGAACGTTTTTATTAACTACAATGCAAGTAATTTGTAAAACTAAAATGAATTTTTTATATTATGGTATACCGATTAAAATAAAATCTAAGTTTATTGTATTGGATTTAGCTTTTATTATACAATATGTATAGTTTATATAAACGTGATACCATTGTGCGCACATTTAGCTCTTTTTGAAAAGTTTCAAATTAGTTTGAAATGGGAAAAATAAATATAACTGTTATTTACGACTAAAAGAATAAACTTATAAATATTTTTTTTGCGAAACTTTAAACTCCATTTGCATTTTAATACCATAAAACTGTAAATGCTATATCAAAATAGTTTTAATTGGTTGCACTTACGTGTTAACAACAAGATAATTTTTTCAATTTTATAGCTATTTATAACATGATATTCATAGCAACATTTTTCACGTTTGTCATTGAAATTTTATAAACTTTTTAAAAAATTTTTACGTTATAATTTCATTTATGATTTAGTGATATTATGTAAACTAAATACATGTTAACTTACTGAAACAATATAATCGATAAGGAAATAAATTTCAGTTTTGCAAAAAAATACGCTACACTCACACAATTAAATTACTCTCCCATAAAACCAATTTCAATGTCAATGTTATTTATGAAAAATATTAAAAATTATAATTATGATTACCTAATCCGAGTTTGAGAAAATAAATAAACTTAATTTTTAAAATTACTATGCATTGATGGTCGGTATAAATTAAATTTAATTTTGGGGTTCATTACGCCTATTCATTTATTTTTTACATAAAATCAATTTTAAATATTTCGTGTAAGTATTTAAAATCATTACACATTCATTTTACTTAAGTCTATGCTATAGAGTAGCTACTTTAAAATACTTTAAAAATCTGTATTTAACTGATAACGTTTATTAATAATAGAATTTAATTGTTTTAATGTTTGATAGTTAAGTCTGCAAACTCGTGACGGCATATCATCGCGTGCATCGTGTTTAGCGTGTAACGCTGTCGCTGGTCTATTTTTAAGTTCGCTTTATTCTAAAGAAATGATGACAGTTGCTGTGAATACAGTGTGCACATCTTTTAGATTACAAACACCGCGAGTTTGTTCGGGAATTGTTGAATCATTTAAGGCAAGATTAATTATTTCTATATATATATCGGAAATTTCCTTATACTTGATTGTGTGCTACTTTATCGAAATCATTCTCAAAAGAATGGACTTTTATAAATAGCTCTTTTATTTAAGAATACTTTTACCGTAAAAATAATAATAATAAAAAAAATTTAGGTTACATGATAGCATTTATATTTGCTATTTAAAATATAAGCCATATTTTTCTCCTTTAATAATATTGACTTAACAAGAAAGCCTTATTATTAAAATTAAATTTAAAAATAAGATATAATTTTATATTCGACTTTTAATGGTATTATTTTCTATTACCGTTCAGTTAGAATCGTAACTCTGCTCATTTTTCCTCTAAGCATTTTCTGTTTAAAACTTTTTATTTTTAATTTTGCCATTATATAAAATAATTATCATTAATTTGCTTTAATTTATAATTAAAAAAGTAAATAAAATAAAAAATATTATAATAATAATAAAACAACAGATTAGTTTTTACTAATTTAGTTTTTTAAGACTTTGGCATGTATTTGAAACTTTTTCTTCCAAAAATATAATTTCAATAAAAAACATACTTCCTATAATTATTATTAAACAAACGATAAAAAATGTTTATAAGTTAGTTAAAGATTTAGTTAAAAATTGACAAAAATTGACAAAAATAAAAATGAAAATTTAGGAAATAAACATTAATGAAAAGTTGAATTTTGATTTTTTGAAATTGATTAAACACTTTCTATTAGCTATAAGCTAATTAAACATTTTTATTCACTTATTTGTTTTAAAACTTCGCCGCTATTTATATAAAATAATTGATAATTTATTAATTAATTAATTCCATTGATTTACAAATAAATTGGGTAAAATTATGGGTATAATATAATGTTTTATTTTTGAATTTTTAAATGTTAATTTCATTAATTAATTTGGAAACATTTTTCTAAACTATGCGATAAGTTAATTACATTGAGTTTAACAAATTAAAATTATCGTTTTAATATCAGTAAAATTATCAGAATATGTCAATTTTTCCAGTGAGTATTTTATGATGAATTAATTAGTATTGAATATTTTATATTCCAGTATTATTTAAATTATATGAACTCGTATATTCACTAAATTACGTATCACATGATTAACGCTGTATTCAGAATTGAGAAATCACTTTTAAATTATTTAATTGGCAAAAATTTATACACATGATAATTTTCGGTTCAATTATTTAAAAAATATGACAGTGTTATAAAAAATTGGGATCAGATAACAATTTATTACCTTTAAGACAATATAAAGCAATAAAAACATGACCAAGATTTATCTCGTGCTTAACATTAAAACACGTTTTCGGTCAAAACTTGGGGTCAATTAGATGAAAATTTTTTTGGTTCCGCAATATATAATTAATTAATATATTTGCACAGTTTTCTGTTTGGCGTGTGTAACTGTTGTAATGAAATTCAGTGGCCTTATGATACCAGTCAAATGGTGACCTATAAGTCAAATTGAAAGTACATTAATGTATATCCCAATTATTTAGGACGATCTCGATTACATACGAAAGCACACTAATTTGAGGCGATACGAGATGTGTGGTGTCATATTCGGAATGGATTGCGCCCGAAGAGCCACCAAAAATTTAAATTGGACCATATCTATACCTGAACGCCAGAATATATTGAAACGACGTTTAGATAATGACAACGAATTGAGGAAAAACGATAATGAATACTCTACTGTTGTACAACTCACTGACATTCATATCGATCCGTATTATATTCCCGGAATGAATGCGGATTGCGGCGAACCATTGTGCTGTAGAGCTGCAGATGGTGTGGCGCCTTCACCCGATAAAGCTGCCGGTGTTTGGGGTGATTATCGAAATTGTGATACTCCTATCGGCACATTAAGGCATGCCTTGAAACATATTAGTGATAAACATCCCGATGTAAGAAAAATTTTAATTCGTTTTGTTATCATATCTTGTTAATATCAGGGTATTCCGGTCTCTTAAATATGAACTACTAATATCTTGGCACTTTGTTGACCTTTTTGTGTTCAACCACTTATTGGTCAACATTTGTTGACATTTTGATTGTTATACAGTATCGATTTAATCTTCCGCAAACTATGAGTGCATTTTTAATAATAAGCTAAATTTCTTACATCATTGTCTATACTCATAAATATCCGAAATTTATTAAAAATTAATGGGGAAAATATTCAAATTTAGTTACACTATAATCATTTATAGTTTACTCAATCCAACAAAATAAAATTTTATTACTCTTTTATTTCATTTTTTATGACTTAACTTGAATAATTTATATGTTTATTTTGTATATGCTGGTCATTTCAAAAGCATAGAAATTGAAAAAACTTTTCAACTACAGCATCAACAGTCATACAAACTTTATCCATAATTTTATGTTACAATATCTGTTCATAAAGATGATCGTAAAATAGAATGTGCACTGACTCCTTGCGATTAAATTTTTTCGATCCATACCCAATCTGACCCAACATGAACCAGATATCTTAGTTGATCTAAAACCTAAGCTGATTCAATTACAATAAAAAACTAAATTGAAATTAGTATAATGTAATTTAGGTTCTTTATTGGATGTGGACGGGAGATATAGCTCCTCACGATATCTGGAATGTTACGAAACAAGAAGTTTTATCCCAAATAAAATTAGTTACAAATTTAATGAAACAATATTCGCGTGGTGTTCCTGTTTATCCAGTGATAGGAAATCATGAAGGAGTTCCAGTCAACAGGTTTGAATATATTTATCCAAAATATGCGCTTATATAATAATTAAATTGATACGTTCCATATTTGCATTTTAATTTACAGTATAATATTTATTAAAATATGTTGGGAAAATTATTTTATTTATGCCAAAACTCTTAAACGCTTTTCGTTTATCAAAACTAACCTCCAAATATTTGTTTCCTTGAAAAAAGAAACGCTAATTAATTTTTGTCTTAACATTTCCTTTTTGCTAAGTTTTCCTCCGCCAGAAGTAAAAGGTGAAAATTCGATTTCATGGTTATATGACGTTGTGGCCAAGGAATGGTCACATTGGTTGCCGGAAGAAGCGCTTAAAACATTAAGATAGTAAATAAATTATTATTATTATTATTAATTTAATAATCGTTTCTCAGCCTTAAAATAATCAGCGATATTATTATGTTATTCAATTTCTTAAATCTGTTGTCAGAGAGTGAATTGAGTCAATGAATTAAGTTTATAAATATTAATTAATATTTAATTTGATATTTAAATAGTGGCGGATACTATGCTGTTAAACCACGTTCCGGTTTCCGCATAATTTGCATTAATACAAATTATTGTGCGCGTTTGAATCCATGGAGCCTTTTTAATCCGGTGGATCCCGCAAACCAACTCCAATGGCTCACCGATGAATTGTATAAAGCGGAAACCGATGGCGATAAAGTTCATATTATTGGTCACATTCCTCCTGATAATAGAGAATGTACCCAAGCATGGCTTTACAACTTTTTGTTAATTATTGACCGATTTCAAGACACTGTATTAGCGCAATATTACGGACACACGCATAGAGACGAATTCCGTTTACTATACTCGCCGTATTATCCTAAAGTGCCAATAGGTTTAGCATACATTGGACCGAGCATTACGCCATTTACCGAAAATAATCCATCATACCGTTTGTATTATATGGACAGAGAGGGACATTTAGTGGATCACGAAACCTATTACTTTAATCTGACGGAAGCAAATCATGCCAAAAATGGTCCAAATTGGAGGCACGAGTATAGTGCAGTGAATACATTCAACTTGACAACAATGAGCCCTTACGGATGGCATGATTTATTGAATAAGTTTGAGAACGACGACACTTTATTTCAATTTTATTATAAACTCTACTATAGACGAAGTGATGTTAAAAAGAATGAGTATTGCGACGTTAAGTGCAAAAAGTTTATTATGAGTGATCTAACAGTTCTGCATCCACTCAAAAATAAGCCAAAAGGATTTTTCGGCAGAAGACATCATCATCACAGCTAATTTAACATTCAGTTTTTTAGCAAAATATATTTAATTAAATGTTTTTGGAACAGTTTTTCTAACAGAATTTTTTTCGAAAACGCCATAAGTTATGATAATAGTTATTGAACTGTTTTCTGTTGTTTTTTGTTTAATGTATAATTTTTGTTAAAAAAGCATATTAATATTATTATTATTATAGACAAGAGCCATTATTATTTGAAAACACATTGAAAACATAAGCGAAAACATATTAGTTGATTTTAAAATATTTTTTTAAAAATAAATATAAGTTAACCCTTGCCCTATTTTATTTACTTAAATTATTTTATTTTTTTTTTGAAAAATATATGGATTAAATGATTAAATCTAATGATAAGTTACAATAATTAATTAAATGAATTTTACGATATTTATTTATTTAAATTCGTATCGGTCCAACTTTTCACTGCCTGTTATATTTTATTTTTCATTGTTTTGCAACCGAATTTTTTATCGATTTTCTCTAATTCATTGATGTTTTTGCTCGATAAGTGAATTGCTAATGAACCGAATCAAAACGGAAATTATAGGAATATATAAAAACCGAATCGAAGTATTGTATACTTAATTGACTTATTTGTAAACTATGTTGACCTAATATTGTATTATTAAGTTTATTACTTTTTTAGAGTAAATTGTAAAAATATAGATCAATAATTCAAAACAGACCAATAACTTATAGCTCTTTGTAAAATGAATTTTAACTAATTTTTATATTGCAGAATAATAATTTCTATGCATTTTTCAAATAGCACTGTGAGCAAAGCTTAATATCTAATTTTAACTTTCCAATTACTCGTTAGATAAATTTATCTGAATCTACGTTTACTTTAATTATGTCTTTAAAAAAGTACAAATTTTAAAATTTATAAGATTATCGTTAATATAAGATTGAAATGTCCTTCCGTTTACCAGTCTTTAAGGAAGGAATGAAATACAACAGCGTTGCTATGCTTCGTTAGCTCAAGAGAAATAAATAAATTTAATTAAAGTGCTGTGTCAACGCGTGGATATGTTGACAGTAATTAAAAATACGGCATTAACTTTACTGATAAAAATCAAGAAGTTCTAAAATAGCTTTTATCTCTTATTAGACTCGTTATTATCGTTCAATTACATCTTTATATTGTAATTAAAATAAGTTTTTTATCGCACTAAATGTTTATTTTTAGGCTCAACTGATGGATAAGCAAGCCTAACAAATAAAACATTTTCTATGCTTTAGCAATGTATCGAAGTAATCAATAAAATAAATATTTAAGTAATCAGTATTGATAGAAATTAAGAAAATCTGCGAAAACAATATTGTAAACAAGTTGACAAGTTATTCAACAAAATGATGTCTGCGAGAAGTTTAAATTAATTTATTAATAAATTGTTTAATACTGTAAGTTGCATTTTGTGACAAACACTTTTATGACAAATACTTGTGTCAGTTGTTTATGGTAAAATAAAACGAAGCATTTTAAATGGGAATCTCGTTAAATTTTTTTCAATTATCTCCTCATATTATTATTAAGTCATTCAAATTTCTCTGAAATAACATTATATATGTGGAGATATTATTATTATTCATAATTCCCAAATATTTATACAAACTTTTCTGAAAACCTAAAGTAAAATTTTTGAAAGCAATTCAATTTATTCCTTTCATTTGCTGACAGCGGTTCAGCTTTGAATTAATATTTGTTAATTTTTGCTTCTCCTGCGGGAAACTGTGCGCAAACTGAGGCTTTCGCGTTTGAATCCATAATTTCAGTTTGGAATTGTGTAACAAAATCCACTGGGACTTCATTTTTGCTATTCTTATTCATCATCGCACTCATCTATTCTAACATTTTGTTCTGCGTATTCGTTTCATATTCATTATTGGGATTTTTTAATATGGATTCATAAAATTTATGCACAAAAGAAAAAGTTATGCTTTAAGTTGAGTAAATAAAATATTCTGTTGAATGAGAAAATCACTGAATTTTAAAATCTTTTTTTGATAAAAGTTTTTAAATATAATAGATTACACCGCAAAGTAAATTATTCGATGCATATAAATATTATTCATGTTAATATCTTAATAAATATTTAAGACATTATCACTGAAAATTGAAATATGTACGAGAAAATAAAAAATATGCACGAATATAATTAAAAACTATAAAACTCCAGATTAAGTTCTATTTGCTTATTGTATACAAAAACTTCAATTTAAGAAAATTGGGTCGAAAATTTAATGAATTTAATCGATTAATAGAATTTGTTAACAAAAAAATAGAAATAAAAAATCTACAAAAATAAGTCCTAAAATGAATTTCCGTGCATTTAATTAAGGTACGGTTTAATAATAGAAAGAAATAATTACTAATTTGTTTTTAATCAGGAGAATCAACAATTAAAATAGCTATCATATAACTAATAATGTTTACACACATACACGTAAGTAATTACGCAGTATTTATTAATTTTGTTGTGTGAGTACTCGCCATCAGTAAAATAAAAATAATTGCATTTTATTCAAAACTTGAGGTCACATAAATAATTTATTTAAAATAAATAATTATTCATTAAAAATATGTATATTATTTATATAAGTTATAATTAAATATAAAAAATAATTAGAATAATATAATTTGGAAGCAAAAAAAAAATGAGTTGAGATCTTAATAGTTCCCAATTACCAATCAAACTGTTTCGGCACACTTTCGAGCGCACAGCGAACCTTCAAATCACTTATTAAAAAGTTTTTGCACTTTCGATCGCATATCTCGTTCTTTTTGATGTCGCTGTGGCGATAATAGAGTTTATAATAAAATTGTAGCATCGAGTCATTACTGTCGAGCTGATTCAATAGTTGATGCCATCCTCGAGCACTCATGGTTGTCAAGTTGAACGTATTCACCGCATTATACTCTTGCCTCCAATTGGGCCCAGTTTTGCCCAAATTGGCTTCTGTCAGATTAAAGTAAAACGTTTCGTGATCGAGTAGGTATCCGTCACTGTCCATATAATACAGCCGATATGATGGATTATTGTCAGCCCATGGTGTTATACTCGGCCCGATAAATGCTGAACCAATTGGCACTTCTGGATGGTATGGCGAATAAAACACGCGAAACTCGTCTCTATGCGTGTGTCCGTAATATTGCGATAAAATCGTGTCTTGAAATCGATCGATGATTCTTAAAAAGTTATAGAGCCACGCTTGAGTGCATTCTCGACTGTCTGGCGGACTGTGTCCAATCATGTGTACTTTTTCTCGACTTAATTCCGCTTTAAAAAGAACTTTTGTGAGCCATTGAAGTTGATTCGCTGGATCAATCGGATTGAGAAGCATCCATGGATTTAAACGCGAACAATAGTTAGTATTAATACTTATAATGCGTAATCCTGGCCGAGCTTTCACTGTATAATATCCGCCACTATTTTATTCAAAATAAATGGTATTTAATGTTATTTGCGTACACATTATTTAATTAGTATTTACTATCTCAATGTATTGACAGCATCTTCCGGTAACCAATAAGACCATTCCTTAGCAACCACATCGTATAACCATGAAATCGAGTATTCACCTTTGACTTCGGGAGGAGGAAAACTGTGCGCAAAGATAAACAGTCAATTTTTAAAAGAATTTTGACATTTGATTGTGGATGTAATTTTTACAATTAAAATATACAATAATTAGTTAGAATTTCATTATAAAATTTCTGAAGCAGGTTATCAAACCTTAGCAATATATTACAGGTGGTATTTATTTGTAAACATAATATGTTAATATATTAACTTATAAATATTCAGTTAACTGACGAACAATTTTTTTGATATAAACTATACCAAAAAAATTCCTTAAAAAAATTTCCTCGTTATAGCGAATTTTTTGCTATACGGCATACGTTATTACGAAAACTGCGATAAAATTTTTTCTACGCAACACAACCTGACACGAACTTCTAATGTGCACAATAAAACTGGCAGCGTATTTAAAATTTAAAGTAAAAAAGTTTATTCCATCAAATAATTACCTGTTGACTGGTACTCCCTCGTGATTGCCTATTACGGGATAAACAGGAAGTCCGCGCGAGTATTGCTTAATCAAGTTTGTTAGTAATCGTATTTGCAATAAAACTTCTTTTCGCGTTACATTCCAAATGTCGTGAGGCGCTATGTCTCCCGTCCACATCCAGTATAAAGCCTAATCATATTTAATAATTGATTGAATATTCAGTAACAGCTTTACATTATTTTCACGAAAACTAAATACTGTTAAATTTGTAAATATGTTTTGAATATTCTTACATCACTGTGAGCATTAGAGATGTGATTCAGAGCATTTTCGATTGTTTTGACAGGTGTGTCACAATTTCGATAATCACCCCAAATTCCAGCAGCTTTTTCTGGAGTGGTGGCCAACCCATCGGTGGCTCTGCAGCACAACGGTTCTCCGCATTCAGCATTCATCCCTTGAGTGTAGTAGGGATCTATGTGAACATCTGTCACATGAACTGCGCTTAAATGTTTTTTAGTCATCTTCAACAACCCTATAGGCTCCACATTTTTTCCTTTGTTCAAATATTTAGGCTTATCTGGTATATCAATAGTCCAATTAAGATTTTTTGTAACCTTTTGAACGCATTGTATGCCAAATATGACGCCACACATCTCATTTGGCTGTAATGTTGTGTGCAGTCGGATATACTCCAAATCATTCTGTAGATTATTATAAATAATTAATCATTAGTTGACAGCGCTATTTTTGAATAAGCATTTTTATTTAAAATATTTATTTAGCCGTCTATTAAATTATTATCCTCATATTTATGTGAATTTCAAACATAGAGAGTACAGAAGTTGTTTTGTTTGTTGTTTAGTATAACTCTGTGTATAAAAATAATGACTGCAATAGTTTAATGGATTGTTTAAAGGAGAAGAAGCAGATAACAGAATGATTTATATATTGAATTGAAAATGAAATAAATATTAATAGAATGAAACGCTAAAATAAATGACTTCGTTCTGTGACGTTATCTCGTGTCATATTCTATTAAAAACTTGGTTAACTTTCCTTTACTTCAGTTTTATTATATTCATTTTTTTGTTTGCTAAAAAAACCGAACGATATTAATTAGATATGCAGTTAGTAGAAAACTTTCATAAAATCAGTACATCTTATCTAAAAGTAAAATAATAATGAGTTTTACCTTAAACTGGTCTACAACTCCATTGCAAACTCTATCCGTTTCGATGGCTAAAGTTTTGCACAGAGTTTTAGCGATATCAGCGATTTCTTCCTTTCCTTTGCCAAACTCAATCAAATGCTGAGCCATGGAAATGCCAAATTTGCATGACGCGCACGCATCTGATGTCCATCTGCCCTCCTGTACATCATTGACAACTTTTCTAAGATTAAGTAATCGAAATGCGTTTGAAATCAATTTTGTCAAAATTTTGGATCCACCGCTTTCTTTAATGCTGTTTGATTTGTCATCAATAAAGTTATTATTCTGATGATATATCGATTCAGACGAAACGAATGCTAACAGTAGTGTTAAACCACTAAATAACAATAATTTAAATGAAGAAGTCATTGTTGCGAAAGAAAGTTAACTAATAATGATTTCTAATATCAGTACGGCTTTTATAATCCATTGATAGGAATCAAAATTGCAAATAGTGATAGCGATGGCGACATTGCATTATAAGTGTTGGCTGAGACAAACAACGATCACACATCTATCACGATATATCAGCCATATATCATTAATGAAAAGATGAAAAGGTCGAACTCAATCCGAGCTCAGCATTCTATCGAACCGTTCAACCAAAGTAAACAAATGATTATTGTGTTATGATAAATGGACAACTAATGATGGCAAAACAATCTTTGCGAAACACCACCAATAGTATCGCTAAATTCGATGGGAAGTATAACACACATACAACACACACACACACTACCGCTAAACTAACACTTATCTATCGAAAGCCAAACCTATTTTTAAAGATTGTCAATGGTATCATCGCTGATAAGCAGATCGCAAATACTGACGAACACTGCAAAAATAAGACAATATTAAGCAAGATTTAGGCACTTCTAAAATAACATTTCAGTTTTTTGACTATAACCCCATGGATGACAAGTTCGCGGAAGTGTGTCGTGCAAAATCAAGTTTCATAAAAATCTTATATATAAATCTCAATAATATAAAGGGATTGGAGAGGTAGCAGACTGGAAATACACTGACTTAAAACTTAGAAACTGATTCAACTAGTAGTATTGCGTCGTAAACAACACCTCCCTTTCTTCAATAGTAACTAACTTTCAAGATTCAAAATAAAAAACTTCTTTTAGAAACCGCGTTCAGAGAGAAA
Organism: Phthiracarus laevigatus; assembly: GCA_034700185.1. Lineage (NCBI taxonomy): Eukaryota > Metazoa > Arthropoda > Arachnida > Sarcoptiformes > Phthiracaridae > Phthiracarus > Phthiracarus laevigatus. The sequence continues at coordinate 33,969 of JAQIXJ010000264.1, forward strand.
CGTGTTTCGTCGACCGACTAACTGCCAATTACTGTACTGTTGATGCCAGCGTTTAAGTGTCAACGAACTATGAATGAACCGTTGCATTGTTGAAATATTTTGAGGTTAAGTTTAAAGAAGTCACTTTTATGTTTTCCACATTCGTTAATCGATAACTTTTTTTTTATTTTAATCCTAATATACTTGTAAATATTTTTTTTTTTGCGTAATTGTTTTTTGGTATATATTTTGTTCGTGAAATACGAATGATTTGTGAATGTATTTAAAAATTGCAATTAGTTATTATAATATTTAGGGAAATATTAAATGTTGGCGGAATGTATGAACTCTAAATTTATCCCACCAAAATGTTTGAAATCCGGAATAGGCAGGAAAATTAGTTTAAAATTAGAAATGTTAAATATGATTAAATATTACAGTAATGGTGCAGTGTATGGTAAATTTTTCAAATACAGATGTGGACATAAATACTAAAACGAGCGAAGCATATCATTTTGTGCTCATAACGCATACCAGTGCATTAAAGTCAATTCCAGTCAAGTTTTTGTTGATATTATTTAGTTTAATTTTTTATAATTTTGTTATAGGTTTCTGTCTTTAAATTTAATTATTACCGAAATATAGAGATAATAATTAATCATATTCCATACAACTATTGTTTTTGGGAAAGTAATGTAAATATTGTAATAGTATAAAAGTGTTATTTTGTTTATAAGAAATAAATAATAAAACAAACATTTTTTTCACTTACATTAATTTTATAATAATTTTTCGCTTTAATAACATTTTTGTTTTTGGTTTTTTGGGCTTGTTTAAAGCATTTTTATTTTTTATAGCCATAATAATGAAGAACCATTACTTTAAAGAGATTGGATATATTTATAAGGATAAATCTGTAATTTTTAGACCCTACACACCTCCAACTGCGACCTGATGGAGAATAAGCGATCAAATGGAGTTTAGCAAACGTACTATTAATAGAGTTCCACTTGACCAGACCACAATTTTTTAACAATTTCTAAGTTTGGTCTGACCCAGCCCAGTAAAATTGTCGGATAGATATATAAAAATTTATTCAAATTGCATTTATTTTAAATTTTAGCTCACTTTTTTTAAAAGTAGAGCTTATGCTTTGGACACTGTCCGTCCGTCTGTCTGTCTGATTGTCTGTCCGACTGTCTGTCCGACTGTGTGTCCGACTGTCTGTGTGTCCGCAGTCTTATGTCTATAAAGGGATTTCTCCTATTTCTCAAATAAAGGGATTTGTCATTTTGCCATCTTGACTCAAAAACTAATATATTTGTGACAAAATACCTATTAAAAGTGAGCTCTCTATGAATGTGTCGTACTTGTTTTAATTAATATTGATTAAGGCACTAATTTATTTATTTTATCAGGTTTTAAATTTGTTAAATGAGTTCTTTTTAATATTAAAGTTTGTACTGTAGTACAGAAACCTATAATAAATCATAGCAATATTTTCTTCTTTATTAAAATAAAGCCAGAACGTTCATAACTGATCAAATGTACTTTTAGGCCAGAACCAATCTCAATAAAACACTTCGATCCCCCAACCAATACACAAGTCTAATTAGTTTGAATAAACACAATTAAATTGATAGCTTTCTGTTGAGTTATCAATAATAGTCTCAATTTATTAAATCTTAAATTTTTTAGCAGTTATTCGAAAGCATTTTAAACTTAATAGTTTAAAATTGAGTTTAATAATGGGTTAATTAAACAAACAAAAAATATTTTCATAATTATAGATCATTATTATTAGACTGTACTTTGATAATTTAGCTTATTATAAAAATTCGTTGTTTCAGAAGGTTTACATATAAAGTTTAATTTGAAAAATGTTTAATCATTGTTCATTTTACCCCATACCCACACGTTTTTGCAATTTTCTAGTGTTTTGGAATAATATTTTTAAAGCTATTTTTCTATACGATTGTAAGAAATTTTAATAGCTGACCGATATATATATTCTAATTTCTGTGGGCAAATTCAGGCAATATCTGGCATTGTCTCCGTAATTGTTATGCTCTAATTTTCTATCAAAAAGATAATCAAAAACTTCTATTAACGTTTTACTAGTATGGTTAGCAGATGTCGCGCTCAACACTACACAACTGCGCTAACATTTGTAATGCACAATTGTTACATTGGAATTATATGCGCTGCGCATACGTTTCATTCGCCTAAACGTTTTTGAGAAGAAACAACCAAAAACTTTGTTCAATCGTATGAGTGTATTGCGAAGTAGTAGATACGTTCGCAGCGGTAACGTAAGATAACCGAAAACAGTTTTATTGTTGTTTAATCAACAAAAGTACTGGATGTGTTGCTCATATATGGTTTCGAATGCGCGTTAAACGATCAAAATCTGTTTATTACTGGTATTCGCGAACAGAGACTATGAAACACACAAAACTTAGTCCATAGAAAAATGATTTCTGCCGTCAGTTCACTTGTTTTATCTATCATTCACGCATTAGTGTTATTCAATGTGTTGGCCAATGCCAATGAGTTTTCGCCGAAGAATACGCATCACAATGGTTAGTGTCTTTATTTTATTTTTTTTGTTAAAATTTATTATAAAATGTTTGCGTCGTATGATATTATCCGTTTAATTAACAATAATATTAGTGAAAACGATTAAATTGAAATTAGAGTTAAATTATGATATTATGACTCATACTATAATAGTTGTTATTTATTATTATTAACCTCATTCGCGATTCTCACATCATTTTTTCTATTTTTATATTTAGGAAATATATATATATCATTTTTTTACTATGTATATATATTTATTTTTTGTTACAATTTTATAAGTGTTAACTATTTATAAATATAATCAAAATTTGTGTTGTAAATAATATTTTGGGAAAAAATAATAATAGTTTAATGTGCGCTGCTTTATCATTATCTAAACTGATTTCTAGAGAGAGTTATTCATTTGTGTGATTGCCGTGTATTTTAATGCACATGGCTTATGATTAACTAAATATTCACTCACAGTGAACACTGTATTTTTCCAACTTTTTCGATACCGATGAGTTTATTTTCAATTTACGTTACCATTTCGTTGTTTATTATTGTTCACTAAAAATCCATATTGTATTCGAGAAACATTTTTTATGAAACATCACTGAAAAATATTTAAGCATTTAGGATATTCCATATCCTATAGTAACGAATTGAAAATAGTTTTTTTTATAAATTCTTTGTGATTAAATAAATAGTTGTGCGTTGAAGTAGGCTTTTGAAGCGTCTCTTACCCGTCAGTATTATATTTACGGCAAATAAATACTAAACAGCCTTACATCGGATGACTAATGGTATTTAAAGGAATTAAAGAGCAATTAGTTTAGTGTGTGGTAATAATAAGCCATACACTAAACTCTAAATTAAATCAATAGAACAAATGAATATATTTTCCAACCACTACTATATACAGTACAGTAGATAACGTTTTTTATTGAAATCTTCATTTTGAAACGATTTTGTTACGTTTTCTCATATAATTTTGGCAAAGTTCTCATTTAAAAAAATGTAATGAAATCTTACCCCACTTTTATTATTTAGATCTAAAACCCATAATCCTATGTAATAAATAATATTGAACGCGATAACAATATTAATGGTTGATATCGCTATCAGCTGTATATTTCTTGTTATTAAATGAATACGATTTTTTTTCTTTTAAGTTTCATATAGATATCGTAGCAACATATTTATGAGTATGAATCCATTCTTCGCTTACATTAAGAATGAGTTAAGATTAAGTCAATTTAGATGATGAATCAAAATAGTTGTTTATAGACGTTTCATGTTTACCTTATCATTTCCTATAGTGTTATCGTATTTCGTATCGTTTAATTAATGCTTTTCTGCTGTAAATCTTTTTTTGAATATTATTTTACCGATTTTGTTTGGTAAAAGAGAAACGCATTATAATTAAAAGAAACATAAAATTTGCATTAAAATATGTTTTGGGCAAAAAAGAGGGCTATATATCGCATATGTCATAATTTAATTCAGCCACATATTAGAGTGACATTTTACAGCAATTCTGCTGCAGCTTCTCTCTCTCTCTCTCTCTCTCTCTCTCTCTCTCTCTCTCTTTCACTGTGAAAAAAATCGCTTATAAATAAACCATAAATTTGGTTATATTTGCTCTCACTTTGACGTTAAGATTATGTGATTAATAATAAAATATTTATTTTTATTATTGCTCAGAAACACTAATATTACCCAAAACATCTCTGGTTTTTATTAGCAGTACTAAAGTTCATCTCAGAAATTGGAACCATTAACTCTATAACATTTTAAATACTAATGCGTTTAAATGCGCAGCGAATTTAAATGTTTAATTTTACAATAATGTAAGAGCAAAAAAGCAAACGATTTTCTCCACTCGTTTTGGAGTGTTTTCCTTTTATATTATATTACGCATCATGACTATAAAAGCGTTCTTATATTGCAAACTGGAAACTGTTTCGAGAGATTTTAAGCTTTACCACATGGCGTCTGTAAAAAATACTTTCATGAATTATATCAGACATCAACAAACTTTTTTCTCTACACCACATAAACACTAAACTCTTTCATATTTCTTATTCCCTATGTATTTGCCAACTGTTTTTTAATCTATAAATTTTAACAATTTTTATTACTTATCGTTAGTTTCACTTATTTGTGTGGTTGTTGTGCGTGCGTGTGTCTGTGTGTGTGTGTGTGGTATCGTTTTACCACATATATAAAACAAACACAAAAAAAAGTTGGAAACCCATATTAAATGTCGAGATTTTTTAATATGAATCATTGGTTAGACTATATTACAACTTATTAATTCGATCATTAAAATTTGATGATACCGTAGTTAAGCGGAAAAAAATAAGAAATTGTTTACCTAAGACTTTACATGTGTCGGATTAAATTCTATACTCAATAGAATTTATCGTCGGCTTTATATAATAAATTCGTTATTGAAACAGAGGTAAATAAACTTAATAAAAAGCGATAATAAAAGCGCTTTTGTGCGAGTGTTTAGAATTTGAATAAATTAAAAAAAAGTAAATGATACTCAATTTAATGTTTAAAAGGAAATAATTAGTTCATTGATGCGTAACTCATACTAACTGGTATTCGCTCGTATTTCGCTCATATTCACTCACTCATACATATATATTATATACTGCTGCCACTAATTTTCTTCATGAGAGTATCGCTTATTTTTTTCTGGTGCGCTACGAGACTATTATAATAACTCTCGTTAATGTAGCAAAAAAAGAGGTGGTGTGCCTGTAGTGTTGGTGGCATATGAATTATATGACTATTTTATTTTTATTCCCTATCACTCTATCCTCTTATTGTTTTGATGATGAGCTCAATTTCAATGACTTACTCGTTAGTGTATTGTATTTTTGGTAACTATAGTTTCCCCTATCATTTATACATAACTTATTGCTTTTTTTTCGTTTATTTAAGAACACAAAATTTAGTGCAGTTTTAATCCAATTTTGCTGCAATAATTGGATTTTCTGTTTCCCCCAAATTGGCTGCTTTACAAAATTTAAAAAATGGTTTTATTTTCCTTATAATAATCTTGTTCTTAAATTTAAATCGCATTTTAACTTAAACTAATCGATCGTTAAGCTTACTTTTTTTTGCAAAATAATGCAAAAGTGTATGTTTATCTATTATTATCGCGAAATTAGTAATATCGTATGAACTCAAAAAAATTGAGATGCTTTTTCTGAGTTAATTACTTCGCTAATCATTAAATTTATTGCGTGAATTAGAAACTAAAAATTTAGGATAATTTACTGTTATTTAAGGGCTAATTGAGTGTTAGCGGCCTTTTATTGATGTTTGAGTTTCATCGTTAATGATGTTTCGGGAAAAAAATGTCAGTCAATCATAATAATGATAGAAAAAGAAAACTAAAAAAGAGAGAGAATTGAAAGCGAATTCAAACTTTATATCAATTTAATAGCGAAAACTTAGTTTTAGGCTTTCTTGCGCTGTCGTTCAAAGTAATTTATATTAAATGCATGGTTTTGACGCCTATTCCTAATAGTAATCCATTTCTTTTTGCCCGTAATGTTTGCCGTTTTTAGTTGATTTTCGGTGGCAGTGTATTATTTAAGTGATATCAACTGTATTGCAATACGTTGTCATTCACCAATCAATATCTCGCCCATACTCTCCTCCCAAAGAATAAAAAGGCTCATTACCCGTTCCTCCGTATTATTGCCTAAGAACACATTATTTCTTAGGGAGACCCACACACACATACACACATCACAACAAAACGCATTCAAACATTATTATTACGGGTTTCATAGATATTTTGTAGCCTTTTTTTGATGTCATCATCTCGTTTTTATCTATTTTCCATTTTATGCGTTGTTTGAAATATCCGTACCATAGCCGCAGCTGTTATCATATTTTTGCCCAAAGTTATTAGTGCTGGTGTCAATCGTTGTAACAGTCGTTAAAAGATATTTCTTAGAGCCAATACTTTAATGATCACCTCATGTGTGTTTCGCAAATGTGTTAACTATTTTTAACTCGAACCTCGAATTTCATTCACTTACAGTTCGCTTTGTATTTTTGTGGTCCATTGTTTCCAATATAATTTCGCACCTAATAAATCATTGAATTTATTTCTACTGTCATCGCAAAAAAAATTATGCTTATTATTTGGAATAATAATCTATACCGATGTCTGCGTTAAATAATCATACTTTAGAAGTTATGTTACTATTATTTTAGTTATTGGCGGCCAAACGCATTATTCCATTGCGCTTTATTTTTATTGTTAACAACGTTTTGGGTTAAATACTAAAGTTGAATTTTATATATAGCATCCATTATAATGAAATCGTAACAATTATTATTCTAAAAAAGCTTTGCTTTATATTCTCGCTTTGTATGTTTTTATTAATAATTAAATTTTTTATGAGTTGTGCATTAATTCTTGTTTTGAATAGAATAATAATAGCTATGGTTATTTTTAGTGGCATTGTTGTGTTAGTATGCTGTAGTACTTATGCACTTCATTTTTGTTTCGTTCGCTACTAACATATTCTATATTCAACCATTTATATTATCCCCGCTTTCTTTTCGCTATTTATTAGCAAAAATAAAGCGAGTGTATTAAAAATTTTTTGAATGGTTAACAACTGAATTTTACTGTTGCAATGAACTCTCTTCTCTCTCTCTCTCCGACAAAAAACTTGATAAAAAGAAAAAATGTCAAATGACGAGCCTATCGTGTCGTGTGTGACAAAACTTTCATTACGTATTCAGTGAATTTTTTTGCTGCGAACACAAAAAGCGAGACAAGTTCTAACTTTTTGCTTATCTTTTTTTTATTATTATGTTCAATATTGAGCCCAACATTAAACTTAATGCATTTTTGATTGACTTTCTTTCGGTCTGCCAGTCATAAAAAATTTACTCTCTCGGGGAATAATAACAATAAAAGTATGGCGTATCACATATACATTATGTTTTGGAAAAAAAACTCGCGAATATATATATTGACTGTACTGTATATACGAAATTCTGTCCGTATATTATATACACTGTATATTTGTTTCATTGTATTAGCATTTAATTCGTAATCAAATCGATATATTACATGCCTTTTATATTGATTCGTATCTATTAAATGTGCCGTACATTAAATAATTTATTGATTCGTATCTCTTAATATGATATGTCCTCCGCGTGTGTAACGTCTTCTCTTCCAAACTACGAAAACTAGTTTTAGTATATCTGCTTTAGAATTTATTTTATCGCGTTTCTATTTATAAGGTAAAAAAAGACGAAAAAAATTTAATACAACACATTTGCATTTAAACTGGAAGATAAATTGTCGCATTATTTACGTTTGAATTTAAATTGGGTTAAAATAAAATGGTGTGCGAAAATTTTTAATGTGTTGTGATTTTTAAAATGATCGCTAAAAGATATACGGTTACCGTAACCGTACTGTAACTCGAATGTGATGCACGATTATCCTTATGTGCGCACTAATGGTGTACAAACATTGATGACGCTTCAGTTTTACTATTTCTAGCTTTATTTGTCTAAATACGCAATTAATATGCCATATATATATTTAGAAAGGTGGGCGATAAACGTTGTATAATTGCGCAGTTTTACATTATTATGCCATTAGAGTTAGTTTACCGTTAGTTTATTGTATATAAATTTATAGTATAACTGCGCTCTATGTCCGCAAAGTTTTTCTCTCAAAAATAAATATTAAAAACAAATTCCTCATCACTCAAATTCTTTGTATATTAATTTTCATCAAATATGTAAAGCACGGGTCATAACGAATAGAAAATTGAATTTATTCGAGATTTTCTAAAACGTAGCGAAAAACGTTCGCAACTCTCGCTTTTAAAAATAACAGCAAAACAGCACTCTTTACATAACATTGCTTTGAGTATGTTTGTAGAGCAACATAAATTTAAACTTAAATCTTGAATACTATTCGCTTATCGTGATTCTGCTTTAGAAAATAATAAAATAAAATAGTTGAAGAGCAGAGCGCTTTACGCTACCATGCAATATCTTAGATGCTAAAAGACATTAAAACTCCCTCGAGAGCAGAGAGAGAGAGAGAGAGAGAGAGAGAGAGAGATGTATAGAACATATCATATAAAAGCTATAAATTTAATCACGATAACATCCCAGAAATTTATTT